>NXFV01000638.1:0-24907 GCA_002803225.1 Gamarada debralockiae | reverse complement strand
TATATGTAAAGGTACATTAGGCGCATTACGCCATTAGACGCATTACGCCATGACTTACGTTAATGAGTTACTGACTTTTGCGTATGAAAAGACGGTATTACTCGGATCAAAGCAAGTTTTTGTCAAGGATGAGTTTTGATTGGGGGTCTATGAAATTTTCTTCTCCATATGAGGTCTCTTTGTGTTAGCTTCAAATGGATGCCGCCTAACTTCTACGTTGAAGATCGATCCATAAGGGGCAGATGTTGGCCGAGCTTTTGAGAGACGAGGAGGTCATTCAGAGTTGCGCAAGTGTCGTCCATCCCAATCACCTGAACGAGCCTCAAGTGGGCAACGACAGCCTAGTCCCAAAAGTCCTCCAAAACCATACACTCAGGAGCAAGACTGATATCAGGAACCCTTTGACGCGGATGTAAAGAAAGTGAGCGATATCGGAGCAATCCCTTTCTTTTTCTTTTCTCAGTTATCATCCGTCATGCAACTGTCGGAGGGTTAGTGGCAGTCGATGCTGTTGACGAGAGAGGCGAGTAACCGCGAGACTGAGTACGGATGAAGTTGACGTGGCAATGAGTTTTATCGTGATGGCGGTCGTGTTGAGGGATTTTATAGCGATAAGTTTAATAATAGTAGTACCATGGTGTTGTCTGGACATCAGATGAAGACTGTCCTTGCGGTTGTGATATTTAAGGAAGAAGAATTGAGGGGCTGTGGAGGGCATATAGGGATCCACTGGTGGTCACGTGTGATAATGTTCCAGAATAGTGAAAGCGCGTTTAGAATGCGGTGCAGAAAAGGTATAGATTTCGGGCTCAAGGGCCTCGCTTCCCGAATTTCTGCCTTTTGGTTGGTCGAGTTATATTTTCGCCCTAATGTTATGCAACTGGAGGAGGGCGCGATTCCTTCCCGCTCTGGATAGGGTAGTGCGCCTCTGAAGTCGTCCCGACCTTGGGAAGATCTTCTGAGTTGGCTGCAGGTCTTAAGATGCCTCAGGATCCAAGGTGGTAGACAGCGTGATTTCAACTAGACCACGTGATAAGACCGCAGAGCATTCTTCCACGTGATATCACCAAAAGACCAATGATTTCTCTGTACATGCGTCAGTGCCGAACAAAATGTAGGCGTTAAAGAAATCCATAAATGCGGTGCCAAAAACCGTTGATTTCGATTTCAGAGGGCCTCGCTTGTAAAGTTATTGCTCTCTCCTTGACTTGATTCAGGGCATAGAGTAAAACCTGGATATAAAAATCCTGGATATAAGCATACCCTATTAAAAACCTGGGTAATAAGAATAAGTTCTCTGGTCCCGCAGGGGTATTTTTTGGTAAGGCCCACCACTTTTGCTAAGAATATCCTCTTATATAAGAATACAAAGTCCGGTCCCGAGCGTATTTTTATATCAAGGTTTTACCGTACATAGGTTGAAGGCTCCTGCGCAGAATGCGCCTCAATATGATACAAGGGTTTGGGAAAAAGTAGCATTTCAAGGTAATTATTACATGTGGCTATGATTGCCTTCTCACTTTACTCCCCTTCGCAGAGAAGCAGCTTTAATGAAATCAACAAACCCCTTCTTCTCCACAGTAGGAGCAGACGGTACCCTTCCATTCAATCCCAATTAGAGCGCGCGGCTTGAAAACAAAACCGCAGATTCCGAAAAACCCATCGAGTTCTATATTCGAAACAGCATTCAATAATACTGCGCAACTGATGTAAGCGTCCTACGCATTGAGAAGCGGTTGATTCTCCTAGAAACGGCCGCCAGACGGGTCTAGATACGTGAACCATCGATTGTCGAGTCTTCAGAAGCCGTGAAAACGTGATCATTCTGTCGAAGATAACGTGGAGTAAGCGCAGGACTAGAAACAGAGTGAACTCGACCCAATGATCAATTATTTATCGATTTTCCGGGATGGAGGAGAAGTTGTGGGTTGCATCTAGCCTCGAATCAGCCAGGTGGTTGAGGAGGTTTTGGAAGGAACTTTGCCTCGAATGTCTTCTGGCCCTTCTCCAGTTCTCCTTATGTTGGACGCACGTAAAAGTTCATGTGATGTTTAAGGACCAGTAAAGCCTCTTCAAATGTGACGCTCACCTATGACAATTTCTAGTTAAAATGTGGCGCAGAAAAGTAAAGATTTCGAGTTCAGACGGCCTCGCTTGTAGAATCCTTGGAGAATCACTGTTTTCTCGTTGCTGAGTTCTGTGGCACCATCTCAGCTGGGCATGCCAGTGCAGGTGTTGAGGCAAGATTCTCAAGATTGATTCTTCCGCTTCCGTTGTTTCTACAGCCCCTTCAATGGGAGTGTTGGCAGCTATACTTAGTTCCTAGCTCTCGCAGCAAGCGTAAAGCCTGTCAGCCAACTAGGAACGTCCTTAGAGAGCTGTGCTCGGCAAATATCTACTTAGAATCATGGTTGTTTGTTGGCCAGGTTTCTGTGATGAGCATAAAATTTTTTTATGCTGGTATGGATTTGACAATCACATTTGTGAATTCGAGCCATTTGGAGTGGCTAGAGCCAAAGGAAACGTTTCTAGGATGGTAAGCGGAGTTTCGACGGCAAAGACTGTAGAGCCCGTGGTTTCGGCTTCGAAGGCGCGCCCAAGCGTGAGACTTTTGCAACGAAATATGAAAGGTCCCACATACCTCTGGATTTGACTAATTTCTCAGTCCTTACTTAGGTGGCAGCAATAGTTGGTCCTGTTTCAGACACCCTGTCGCCACTCAATGACGAAATACCGGCTGGAGTCGAAGAAATGGCCCGGATTTTCGTGATGGCGTACTTGTCGAGGGTTCTTAAAGTGAGAATCCTAAGGTAATGGTACTGTGGCGACGTTGGGAAGACTAGATTAAGAACGGAGTCGTTTGCACTATAACTACTGTAAGAACGAAGGAAGGCAGCGGGTATGTTAGATGATGTGTGTATCACATGTTTAAGCACGTGACCCGGTGATACTCGGAGGCCCAGCTGAAGCCGATGTCAGGACGATGAGACCCAAAATGCGGAGCAGAAAAGTGTAGATTTCGAGTTCAGACGGTCTCGCTTCTACAGCCACTTTCTTCTCGTTGGCTGAGTTCTGTGGATTGATGAACCAGTAGTACCAAGCTCGGAAGTATTGCCCAAATTCGTCCTGTTGGTTGAACCTGCCTGCCGTATTGAGTATAGCTTGTATTTGCGTTAAAGGTACTGCTACGAAAACAACGTGATTGAAATGCACGTGATACTGAGTACCAGGCTACCTCACTCAAGTGGGACATTTTTACTACAAGATACTATCATATATCTCTATCCCTGGATATCTAGCGCACACAAGCCCCCTCCATCACATCATAGAGGAGTAGCTACAAGGAAGTCAATAACGCTCTTCTTCTCGAGGGTCGATGTGGCTGACGAACTCACTACTTGTTGCCCCATAGCCCAAGGTCTTTTGGCATCGAAGATACCCTCACACAGCCAAACCTAGTGACTTCCAATTCTATAAACCGTGTTATCGATGATATAAGGATCATGTACTTAGGCGACTAGAAAGGATACTCTTCTATCATTCCGGATGTTAACAGGAACGTCATGATCCAAGAGCACTGAGCACCAGCCACTTGAGCTTATCGTTGTACTGGCATGTCCCCATAGATTTGACAATCTTGTCGCGATTCGAGCCCTTTTGAGATGGATAGGGGCCAAAGCAAGCACTGTTCCTAAGATTATGGGCCCGGCACGGTGGAGTCCACACTTTCGTCTTCGTCGCACCCAGTGTGCAGGAGGTGTGGGGAATTGGTTCTCATTGGGTACGAACCAGCTCAATCTACCTGCAACTTTCCGTTAGGCGCACGATTTGCGACCGAGAATGAGCCAATTCTGCGCACCTCCCATCTAAATCTGGCCAAATGCGGTGCAGAAAAGTGAGGATTTTTGACTTCAGAAGGCCCTCGTTTGTAGACTCGCTAGTGTCTCATTGGCTGAGTTACCGATCACGTGCTGGCCAGATAATAGTCTTCCTCAATGCGGCATTTTGACGACGTTCGCCTTCCCAAAGAAGAGAAAAAAAGAGCTAGACTAAGTCGCATCTCCCAAAGGAGGGTGGACAAAAGCCTGATTGGGACGCAGAACGTGAGTCCATGCCGGGAAATCTACCTACTTGAGCGTTGCTATATGTTCGCACAGAATAGAGGCGCGCATTCGCGATTTCAAACTATTTGAATGCTTAGGGGTCAAGCTTCTAGGCTGCTGAACAGTTTTTTTGGACACTCGACGCTGCGTAGTCTGCTACCGTAGTAACTGGCATATAAGAGAATAGTCGGAGATCGCCGCCAAAAATTCCTAAAAAAGTTAAGGACAACATTTTAGAATTTTGAAAACGAGAGGCGAAAATATAGTATTTGGGCGTAAATCCGGCGACTTTTTAAAACGAGGAAGTTTTTCGGTAACAAAAGGTAAACCGGACAACGCCGCTACTATCTCTTATATGCCAATTACTACGCGCTTTCTTTTGGATGGAGTGGTAAGGTGCTGGCATACGCTTGTAAACGACCGGTGAGTTGTTACAGACTCCTTAGCGGATTCCGACTTCCATGGCCACCGTCCTGCTGTCTGCCTCCTGAGCCACCGCGAGACCAAAGAGTATACCTACTGAAGTCAACAAAATGATCGGATCTATTTATGATGCCGCGTGTTAAGAGCTGGTATGCTTACAACTTCTTGATGCTGGTGTTGCTCGCCGCTCCGGGTATCGGACCAAAGAATTGTGCGCGCAATATCTGAAAGAGAAAAGTTGGATGGCTGGCGAAGACGGAGAAGCCACGTACGCTTAAACGCTGGAGCGTAATCTAAATCTCGAATGAAAGCTCGATCCGGATGCGCCTCTTCCGACATTCCCGAAAATGCGGTGCAGGAAAGCGAAGATTTCGAGCTCAGAGGGCTTTGGGCCTCGATGGTCATTCCAAGAACAACAATACAACATATGATTATATTCATCTCCTTCCTCTTCTCTGGCGAGCAGCTTGAATAACATCAAAATAACCCCGCGTGGCTGGCGTGTTTGCTAAGTATCACGTGTTGTTACACGTGATAAAAATGGGCCAATAAGCTTTCCTGAAATATTGTGACGATGGTGCATATGCAACCAGGTACTAATCAAAAATATATTGAAAATGCGGTGCAGAAAAGTGTAGATTTCGAGCTCAGAGGGCCTCGCTTGTAGAATCTCTGTCTCCTCGTTGGCTAGGTCCTCCCAGTGATTGTGGTTGGGACATGCAGGAAGAAAGCTCAGGCGGAGCTCTTCTCCAATTCATGAACCATGCTATAGTAGCGATGTCTTAAGGATTTTTTCACATGGAGAGTATCAACTGGTGAGATGTTATGATGAATTTGTAGCAATACGTTTGGTGGATGGGAGACGTGCAAATGGTTGGAAATTAGAGTATATCCTAATTCACATGACAGGAGGGCTCAGGTTGATTTTCTAGTTTTCGTGGGTCCCACACCTTAACAAGAATATTATAGAGTTGATTTTAAACGACTCAGGTTATTGCCCTGATTCAGCATAATCTACAACAGTTTTCCATTTCTTCGTAGGCGTTGTGGTTGTGAGATGCTCATAGATCTTTGCCTTCACTCAAATCTTTATAATGCCTGACTATCCAGGCGAAAATTAGCACGTGACTTTAAGGTTACCCTCCGCCCCCTCCTCTTCACAGAGGAGCAGACACAATGAAGTCAACGACCTCTTCTTCTATCATGGTCCGCAGCCGGTCAGGTTGTGGAAGCAAAGCAACTTGAAGATGGTCCACCAAGGGGGAATTTCTGAGATTTCTCCCTTTCATCGAGGCGGCTAATGGCTTGGTCAGTGCCTGATACTGTAACACTTCGTGCTGAAATTCAAACCCCTCTACCGATATATGACATTGGGCAAGATGTTTTCTCCCGTTCCCTTATTTCGGAATCGAGCGCCCCTCGAGATTTTGTTGTTTCCGGCGTTTTGAAACCATGCGTTGCCATCCCTTCCGTTTCAGCCTTGTATTTACCCCTGGCGCCTTGCGCCTGAGGATGTTTTGAGCAAGTCTCGACTGTCTCATCGGTATCAGGAGTAAGTATCACAGTATTTGTTTTCATTCATCGTACCTCATGCTGTATTTCAACGTACTTTATCCATCTTTCAGCCACACCTCGCTGCTAATAATTGTTTCTCTGTGGCTGCAACGATCATCGATCAGCTGTGAATTCTCTCGTCGACTACTCTTCCTCGGAAGTTATGCCGTCATGGCGACATGGGGCGCCTATTTTTCTGCCTACGTTAAAAAGAGCGACGCGAAGGGAGCACCACGAGTCGAAGAAGCCTCCGACAAACCATCACCATTTATAATCAAGCCCTACAAGGCAGAGCCCAATATCGGTTCCTCACAGGTTAGCACACTGCTCTTGAGATAACACACAAAGCTAACCTCCAATCAAAGGACTCTTTCGGATTGAAAAGATCTGACACAAGAACAAAGAAGCTCTATACCAGCCCCGCAGAGTCGACGACGAACGTCAATGAGCTCCACCAAAGATCAAATTCCAATGCTGCGAGGGTGGCGAAGATGTTTGGGTATGCGAGTCCTCCACCAGCGCTAGCACTTACGGACGTCGTCTCCAATGCTGCGCAGGCGGCACGAGCGGAGCTCAAACCTGAGGAAAAGATCCAACCTGTGCCAGCCGTACCCAGTTCTCCATTGCTAGTCGAAGTCAAGGCAGTCCAAGCTGTTCGAGGAGAGCCGAAAATCGAGGAAGAGATCCCATCTCTGCCGAACTTACGCAATTCTCCCACGCAAGTCAAAGCCGATGCAGTACAATTGGAGCCTCAAACGGCAGCGAAGACCGAGCAGTCGCTCCCATCTGTACCACCCATACGCACAGCCCAACCTGTCCCTCTAGAAAAGCCTCGAAATTTGCTGGATAAAGAGAAACCGGTGACACAAAATCCAACTATGCAGAAGAAGGAGAAGATGGCTAAGGTCGCAAAACCAAGCATCAGCAGCCTTGATGAAATTATGAATTTGCTAGAGAATGAAGCGTTCACTGGTCAAGCTCGAAACTCATCGCATACTGAGCAGACACCAGTGCGAGGTTCGATGGAGAAGGATATTCGGAAGAAGGCGAAACCGACAAAACCGAGCATCAGCAGTCTCGATGACATGATGAGTTTGCTGGAGCAGGATTGGGATGTCGGTTCATCGGCTCGAAAGGATTCAGTTCCGGATCAAAGCTCTCCTCCACCTGCAGAGGCAAAGATAGTTGCGCAGGATTCGAGTGATCTCCAAGCATATACCGAGGAGCAAGAGAAGGGGTTTGCAGCGGAAAAATTTCTTGGGTATGTGACGAAAGCAGGGGAGATGAAGGGATATACGGAGGCGAATCCGTCTACATACTCAAGAGATTCGGCTACAAGCCCGGCATCTTCCACACCCCTGGAGCCCAAGTTAGTTGTTGATATTCCAGAAGATACACGGGTACAGATCGAAGAAGGAGATGAGTCTACAGAGAAGTCAATTTTCGATTATATGAAAGAGGCAGAGGAAATGAGGATAGAACGAGAACAGATAGAGTTAGAGCGCCAACGAATCCTCGAGGAGGAACTGGCCTTTCAAAGGGAAGCCGATCGATTTGCCGAGGAGGAAGAACAGATGCGGCGATTCGTTGAGGATTTGAAGCGTGAAGAGGAACGGGATCTCGAGAATCAGGAGAGGAAGAGGCGGATTGTGGAAGAGGAGAGGAGAAAAGAGGAAGAGGAAAGGAAACGCCTGCAGGACTTGGAAGATGAGCGGTTGGCGATTGAGACAGCGGAGCGTTTGAATAAGGAAAACGAGAGAATTGAGAGCGAGAGGCGGGAAAGAGATGCGAGGATGTATCAGGAACGGGTGGATATGGAGCGTTTGAGGTATGTGGAGGAAGAGGCTAGACTGAAGGCGCAGCGGATGGAGGAGGAAAGAATTTCAAGGGAACAAGAGGAGAGAGAAGAGCGCTTGCGGTACGAGGAGGAAGAGGCTAGATTGGAGGCTCAGCGTATGGAGGACGAAGAAATTGCCGAGCGACAAAGACGCGCCGAAGAAGAGAGAGCCGAGCGTGCTAGGTATGAGGAGGAGGAAGCCAAACGTATTGAGGATGAACAAATCGCCAGGGAACACTGGCGGGCTGCAAGAGAAAATGCTGAACGATTAAGATATGAGAAAGAAGCTCAACGAGACTTCCAGCGCAGAGAGGATGAAAGAGTTGCCCAGGAACGAAAACGTGTTGAAAGAGAGAGGGTAGAGCGCATGAGGTACGAGGAGGAACAAACTGAACTCGAGGCTCAACGAAGGGAAGATGAACGAACAGGGCGCCTGAAGTACGAGGAAGAAGATTCCGAACCCGAGGTGTTGACCAAGGAACAAGAATTGCAAAAAGCAGAGGAGAAAATACGGGCCGCATTCGCGGGACTTGCGCAGGAAAGAGACCAACTTTCGAAGGGGTTAAGCCCTGCTGATAAGGGATGGATTGAGAAAGGAGCGCTAGATGTGGGAGTAGAGGGGGGGAGGGGAGTTTCGAGGTATAATACTGTGGGAGGAGCACGACCACGCCAGGAGAAGCCACTAGGTGTTTCGAGAGTTAATACGGTAGGCGTGAGATCGAACAACAGCATTGGAGGAGGTTTACCGAGTGGGCCGAAAGCTGGAGGATTTGGATTGCCTGGGGGGCCAAAGGCTGGGTTACCCTCTGGACCGAGACCTCGTGGTAAAATATAATGAATCGAATGACTGAAATGACAAATGGTCTGGGATGGAGATTTGAGATACCCGATAGGTCCCCTTCATAAAGGGGCCGTTTCAATGAAATCAATGACCCTTCCCTCTCTAAACTACCCCTCGTCCCTCAAACACCTCTCTCCCCCCATACTCCCCACCGAATTATCATACGCACAATAATCCCTGACTTCCTCCTTCGAAGCTCGCACGTGTCATTTACCTTTTCGAGATTGACGAAATTTTCCGCCTGCATAGGCACTACACCAGATAAAACAACATCACAGAAATTTGCGTTGAATAGCTCAGGTTATAGCCCTGATCCAGTATAATATAAAGAAGCTTTCCATTTTTCCATAAGTGTTTTGGTTGTTGAGATACTAAAAATCTTTTGCCTCGGCTCGAATCTTCAGCTACCAGGATCGAGGCGAAACACAAGCGCATAACTTTATGTCACAGAGACAAGTCCCTTCACCCCTCTCCATTCCTGACCCTTCACAGCGGAGAAGCTTCAATGAAATCAATAATCCTCTTGTTCTCCAAACTATACCCCTCCCCTTGCAAATACTTCTCCCCATACTGCCCCACCCAATTATCATACGTAGTCGCGGGCTTCCTCCTACAAAGTGTCTCCTTAATTCCCTCCAACATACCGTTCCTTGGCCACTCCCTAACCACCACATCCCACTGCTCCCTACTCACCCTTCCCTTCCCCTCTCCTGGCCCCGCAAAATCCGCCGAGATCCCCAAACTAGTAGCCACAACTTCCGGTTCCTTATGCCTCGCAATGCTCGCCGTTGTATGCAAAGCACAAGCGTCCCAAACAAGCTGGACCTTCCTGTGCTCCCAGTCTGGAGCTTCACGAGCTAGGAACGCACGTGCTGCGTTCGCAGAGTCGATTTCGAAACGTTTGTCTGTGCTTATGATTTCTGACTTGGACGGACTGGTGAGGTCAAGCCCGAGATCGTGGAGGAGGGCCGCGATGGATGCAATTTCTTGATCATAGGGCGGGAGGACTTGGGGCCCGAGGATGCAGGAGAAGAGGAAGGAGCGCATGGCGTAGTATAGCAGCCCTCCTCAACGTCATACCACGGACCGGATACATCAATGGACTTTGTCGGCGATGAGGCGAGTTCTGAGGTTGCGAAGGTGTTATGGAGACTCTCGTCCTGTTCAATACGCCTAGTATCGACATACCGGAAGCGCCTTCGGTCTTATCCCAGCACCTGCTTCATCTGAGTCGTCATCGAGAATCATTGGTTGATCTGCGTATGAGATTAGCGGGCCGCTTCTAAGAATAAAGGACAGCCAGTGCACCTACCTTGACTACCACCCTGGCGGTCACCGCACCCCGATTATGTTCTGTTGACTTGCAGTCCTGCCCTGTAAAGAGCTGGCTGATCCAGACGCTGAAGTGCAGACCCGGTCTTCGAGGCCTCAGTCGAGATCTTCGGACGCAGAGCAGCCTGAGAGAGCTCCTCGAGAGATGGAAAATCGTCGTCTGAATCGTCGTTGGTGTCAGCAAGAGCCGCCTCAGACGGCTGCGCCGCCTTTCATCGCCGTCATCTATGCAAGTCGAGACAGACGACGTACAGTCTCAGACACCGTGGTTGACTTTTATAGATAACAAGCAACACGACACTCTACAACCTTCTCAGAGCCCCTCAGATAGAGCTGAGTCAGTCCCAGCTACTGAGTACCAGGAGTGGCCCCTTCACTGCTTCCTCAAACGGACCAGGATCGGGAAGGAGACGACGTTCAATCTGGAGTTTCATCTGACCCATCTCCCGGACGACCTCGAACTATCGACTCCTTTCGCAGTGTTAGGCAGTAGCTTTACCGTGGAAACGTCTACACGGCCCCGGATCTCTCACAGCACAGTCACGCATTCCAAGACGCACCATGTCACGTCAGGGCCTCCAACGAAGCGCGTCAAGTGGAAAGAAGAAGAGGATACCACGTTGGTTAGGATGAAGGAGGATGGCTTTTCGTGGGAAGATATCTATGCCGCCCTCCCTTCCCGGAATCCGGGGGCGATCCAAGTACGCTACTCCACGAAGTTTAGTAATGGTAGCACTCGGTCGAGAAAACATCGATGGTCATAGGAGTTCAAAGCATAGAAATTGTATCTCTACCACAATCAATAAAGTATAGTCCGTTCCCGAGTCCAATCAACGTCTCCCAGAATTCTGCTTGATACGCCATCGACCACCACACCTGAGATTGACGACGCGCAGCCCCAGGCTGATCACGGTTCGTCGACCTTCGTCGATAAGAGCCACCACCATGCCTCGCGAACTTCTCGGAGTCCGTTTGCGGCTTGTTATTGGTTTTTGTACTGCGTATTCGAGGGTTTCTCTATTGTCTGACAAAGAGGTTGGGATTGGGGATGTTTTCCTGCCATGGTTTCGGTGTGTGGAGGGGTCATTCGAAGAGTGCTGTTCAATCCTTCTTATGATTGATTCGAGCGCTTGCAAGCTCTGCTTCTTCGTTGATGGCTCGCTTTCGGGGGGTCGTGATATTCTGGATTATAGTAGCATTAACAAGAGTGATTGAGAAGATGATGTTCGGTTTCATTTGAATAGCTTGAAGACGTAAGATTACCATGATTGTTTCTGGATTCCGAGTTGACAAGATAACTCGATTGTCAATTGAAACCCAAATGAGCTTCGATGTCAAGAGCTTTGGAGATCCTTGTTGGTGTCTCTTGGGAACAGATTGCGTAAAGGCTGATATCTAAGGCAAATGTGTTTTCTAAACATCTAGCAATGAAGTCGGCGGGGAGGGGAGAGAGGTTGGGATTGGTCAGCTAGCAAGAGATACCCTTGATATCGAAATTCCGAGAAGTTTAAGGGGAAAGCATAATGATTCAGTTGTAACAAACGAGGTAGAAATTAGAGGCAACGCTCGGTACATACTGTCACTAGATCAATCGTCATGGGTATAAGATTTCGGTATGAAACATCATCAATTGAAGGCTCAAAGGGGTATCTTCGCAGCATAACTCCATACTACCGAAGGAAGATACGCCAAAAGCACTAAAAAGAGAATTTATCAACGCCCACACTTATGCTTCTCTATCCATCTATCAAAACATCCCTTGCCCAAGTCGTATCAGCGGAATGTTTTCCCAACAGGCCAAGGCGCTAACAAAGGATCATTCCTGTCACATTGTATTCCTGAATCCGACTTCATTCCTGAGCCAGTGGGTTGGCATTTGTAGCTTGCGTAGGAGGTCCAGCGTTTGAATTCGCTACAACAGACCCGGAGGAAGGAGAGAATGGCGATGAAGGAAGTATTTGGTGCACCCCTGCTGCTCTTGATGCTGCTTCCAACCATATTTGAGGAGGTGTTGTAGGCTCGAATATGAGAATTCCATCTTCGTCGTATCTTGGAGTAGGAGAAGTAGGAGCAGGTTGAGATTGGGTCCCTGGAAACAGCGAGAGTGCATAGGTGATCATGGCGTTGATCTCACGGAAGGATATTGAGACGCCCATTTTCCTCTCGTCTTCGGATAGGTACCGGGAGAGACTTTCGCCAGTACCGCAGTGTTTGAATGGGATGTAAATCCGTTGGTCCATATCTGTCTTTCCGCCCCTGAGAGTAGTCATTGGCATGACCTCTACCGTATACGTGCAAGATGTCTTGTTGGCCGAATATTTGTCCTTGTAGTATTCAAGCAAATCGCTCCCGTGAAAGTATTTCTTGGATCCTAGCACACCAATTTGTTGGTTTCCTCTGATACTAGCGCAAATGCCTACCGCAACCTCTCCATCACTGTCCTCAATCATCCCAGCAGTCTTATCCCATACACCACCAGCACCTTTGAAGTTTTGTGAGTTGGCTATTTCTCCTGTGACAGGCGGGACCCCATGCCGTTGGCCTTCGAAGGTTATGACGTGGTCGGGCTGTTTCATCCTCAATAGTGGCCACTCATCAGAGCTTAAGTTACCAATATGGGATATGAGATGTCGAATTGCGGAAGCCGGCGCTCAGCAATAAAAGGGCGGAGTGCCTTGACTCGGTGATCGAACTCATCAAAGAGGATCCGTCCAAATGCATCGTGAGCTCTACGGACAACATATTAGCTAAGGCCCCAGTACTGATAAAGTATGTGGGAGATGAAGTAAAGGGGAAATTACTCTTTTGGCATGGTAATAACAAAGCGCAATGGCTCATGAAGGAAATCAAGCCAAGACCTGTATAATATCAGCATCTGCGTGCTTCTATGATTAAAACTGGATTTGGCACTCACACAAGATCATAACAGGCAAAGTTGGAGAGTCGCTTTTCCTTTTGGTTTTTTGCGAGCCAGGCCAGATAATCCTCCCAGTCACAGACGGACTCTATCTCGCAGACAAGAGGTTCACCTTCCTCCCAACCCTCACCCCAGTTCTTGTGTAGTTGTTGTATGTCAGGTTTATACAGCTTCCAGACCTCGACCAATCGAAATGCCAGCCAAGTATAATCCTGAAAATGATTGTGCGTTTCCGCAACGGGAGGAAATGCGAATTCCGCGAGGGTCGGTGAGTCTTTGGAAGAAAGAGATCCGTGATGGCTTGAGCCGTCTTCTTGCGAAGTTTCCGAACCTCTAGAGATATTAGTTACTCTTTCATAGCGTACTTCTTCGATATCGTGTTCCTTTGAATTTGCAGAAGGCGAGAGGGAGGTAGATTCATCGAGGGTGGTCGTTATCGGACGAGGCAAAGCTGAGTTGTTATCGGCGCTACGGACGGCGATAGCCGGTGGTGCTTCCATGGTGAATCAAGGCTATGAATACCAAGAGCAACTATGTATCGAGGAACTGTAAGATTGATCAAGGTTGAATTGTTTTTAGATGAAGGTTTGAAGGTTGAGAGTTAATTAGATAGTTCAGCGTGGCATATGGCTAAGCGGGCCAACGACGAAGTTCTCACATGTGGAGGACTAGGTAGTTCAGCATCGCAACAAAATAGAGCCCTTCATAAAGCAAGGGCAATTGGGAAAGTGTTCAATGAAAATTGCCAGAACATAAAATTGGATATCTAACGTCAAAACAATGTATATCCATAATCCCCAAGATCTAAATGACAATGGACCAATTCGTTACCCCCAAGTGAACCTATGGCGTGGCCATCTAGTTACTAATGCCACAAGATTGTCATCATGTCAACAAACTGCTGGAATACCTTGCCCGAATCCTCCTGGTTTGCTACCGTGGTTGTAGATTGCGAGGGTGGAGTGGGCGTAGGCTACGTCCAGAGCGGAGTGGATGAGAGGGGTATCGGGGCAGGAGATGTTGAGGAGGGTACGATTTTCTGGGTGGGGCCAGCCATGTTCAGAGGTTTGGAGACATAGGCGATGAAGCGACGAGAAGTAAGCCTGCGAAGACTCTGTGAATTGAGACTGACGTTGGTACGACAAAGAAGTGAAAATTGAGAGAACATAACAATTTGATCATAAGATGGAAGCTCTTATTCCCCGCTCCCTTGAGCCCCTCATAAGCCGGCCTTTCTTTCGATCACATGCAATAAGATTAGTCAGCAATGATTGCTTCTTTGCGTGTAGGCGATGAAGACTTATACAAGGCTTTGATTGATCTTGGATAGATAATGGAAACGGCAAGGGAGGAAAAGAGTGTTCTGGTATTGGTTCCTCATAATATAAGATCTCCTCTTGCTCAGCGTTACACAAAATTCATTTCCACGGATTGCCAGAAACGGCTTGACGAAAGGTGCCAAAGACCAGAGCTTAATAACTTCTGAGGACGAGCCCAATTGCTGAATTGGCCACGGCCATCGTATTCTCTCTCGCCTCAATCCACTTTGTAGCGATATAAGAACTTGATGAAAGGGAGTGAGGCTCGGCAGAACATTCGTCAAAGACCCAGAGTCTGGAAGGCTACTCCAGCGAATTATTTGATGCCCAAATTGACTGTCACTAGACAAAAGCGGCTGCCCAAATTATCACAATCATCACATGGACTGAGACCGTTTGCAATAACTCTTGTAACCCAGTTTTCCGAACCACGATCGCTATGTGATCAAAACCCGCGTCTATAATACATTCATAGCCGGTATAGAGTTTCCGGTTGCTGCGTCGAGTATGACGATGACGTTCCTCCAAATCGATTTTCGCCCAATTCCATCCCAGGTTCAGCCCTCGCCCATTCGGCTTTGCCAGTATATCTCCACACCTCCCCAGGCAGCCTCAGTTATGCGCCACCCACTAGGATATTATTGACCGGAATATGAACTGGTGCAAGGGCATTAGCAAACGAAGCACTCAGGTATGCCAGGGGCGAAAGGGGTACAAGAAGGCGTGCAGTTCTCGAACGGGAAACAATGGCAAGCTAACAAAAGCACAACTTCTGAAGGGGAGCTTACTCAATTTGACAATGTACCCTACCGCTCCCATAACGAGAAATCCAACACCAACAGCTTGCGAAATTTTTAAGAACTCACGTCGGTCCGCTGTTAAGAAAGTCAGCATGCGCCCAACCGCTTTCCTGTCCATCAGCCAGAGATCGCGGTGTCCAAGGACTCTCTCAAGAGATATGAACGTTCAGCAGCCTATAGCGAGGAGCAATGAATTTGGGAGAAGTGTTCGTACGCTTTGTGCATCGGTTGATAAATTGGGTGCCATCCTTAATGAAATCCTTTGGGATATCTAGAAGCTCTTGAATTTGGTCTGACATGATTGCGGATTTGTGATTGCTCGATCGAAGAGTATGTGGTTCGTAAGGAGCGACGAGGTTCGGAGAGAGATTGCGTTGGTATGAGCTTACGTGGTAAG
Source organism: Gamarada debralockiae (assembly GCA_002803225.1). Taxonomy (NCBI): domain Eukaryota; kingdom Fungi; phylum Ascomycota; class Leotiomycetes; order Helotiales; family Hyphodiscaceae; genus Gamarada; species Gamarada debralockiae. The sequence goes on along the minus strand of NXFV01000638.1, from coordinate 9,384 downwards.
TTCGATGGAGCGACGAGATTGGGAGAGTTATTGCGTCGTGTGAGGTTACGTGGTGAATTCGATGGAGCTCTAATAATTTTGGACTGGAAGGGGATGAGGCCAGATTGGATCACGTGCGACGCTAGTTGTAGAGCTAAGTCCAAAAGAGACCAGCCAAAATGCCTGATGCTCCAGTTCACGTCTCCTCCATCACCAACACGACAACGAGCTCTCCCCCTGGATGAGCAGGAGACATCAAATCATCAACCAGGTCGATAGCTCGACCACCTTCTGCGATTTTTTCGACGCCCGCGACCATCGATCGACCTCTTTCGAAGACGCGAATTGATCGACGGACAAGGCTGTGTTGGGTGCTAAGGGGAGGATTGAAAGGCGGTCTTCTTACCACTCGCAGTTCACTTTTGAGGGAGGAATTTTTTGCTTTCGAATACTGGTCAATTGGGTCTTCTTCACCTGGTGGAAATACTTACTTCAGAAAACACGTTCAAGTTTACCTGTACCGAAACGGGCGTCTTGTCGCAAGATTGCAAGCACAGAGCTTCTTCTTCATCTCCATTGTGTCTGCATCTGCCTAGAAGGCTATCAGACTTTGAACTCAGTTCTTGAAAGTAGTGTTTTGGTGGTTTAGGAGAGTACGTATTTGTATTCTATCCCATGTATCAGATCTAGTCGGCGTCGGTCGCGTCGAGGAGAAGTTGCAATGTTTTCACAAGCTGACCATTTCCTGTATTCAAGTCAGACATTAAGGCAATACAGAACTATCTTCTTCTATCAAGGTCAAGTCTACCTGCAAGCAGTTCGTGCTTCTGAACAGACAAGATGGCAGACGACGAATTCGACATCGACATTTACGGCGACACCAATGGAGAGCAAGAGCAAGATGGCCCTTTCAAGAAGGATGAGGAGGGTGATGTGAAGATTGATGGTCTCGAGACTACAAATGGAGATTCTGCAGGGGCCAACGGAACTGAAACTAATGGAACAAAGCACGAAGAAGAGGAAGATGATGATTACGTCGATATCAAAGTTGGTAACGATCATGACAAGATGAATGGCCAACAGCAGATCAAGAGTACCGATGAGTCTGGTCAAGACCTCCTGAACATTCCCAAGCAAGCTCCACAACAGCAAGGTGTAAAGCGAAAAGAAGGCTCCGATGACCGTCCCATAGATCCTGGAGCGACCACGGCGTTGATGATATCGGAATTGCACTGGTGGAATACCGATGATGATGTCCGTGGTTGGGTTAATCAAGCTCAAGTCGAAGACGAGTTGAAGGAGATTACCTTCTCTGAGCACAAGGTCAATGGAAAGAGCAAAGGGTTTGTTGAATCAGCCTCTACGTGCCAGGCTTTGCTGACTCCCTATTTTTAACAGACAAGCTTATGTCGAATTTACCTCCCAACAAGCTGCTACTGCTGCCAAACACAAGATCGATGCCTTCGGCGAGGGTCAACAATACGTCAAGAAGCACACAGTCACCTACTCCAATCCCAACGTCAACCCGTTCCGGACATTGCCAAAAGACGCCCCCACACGTGCTCCCAAAGACGGACAAAACAACCGTGGATCATCGAGCGACTACAATAACAATCGCGGTGGAAGCAACTTCGGCGGAAACTTTCGTGGACGTACACCTGGTTACAATTCCAATCGTGGCGGCATGAATAACAACATGAACAATAATAATTTCAATCGCAACTTCTCCGGTCAGGGTATGGGCAACATGGGAGGCGGATTCAACCCATCCATGGGTGGATTCCCAGGAAACCCAATGGGTGGCCAGTTTGGAGGCGGATTCAATCGTGGTGGTATGATGGGCGGTATGCGAGGCGGACCTGGCGGGATGAGAGGTGGAAGGGGAGGTATGGGTAACAGTATGATGGGTGGAATGCCTATGGGCGGGATGCCAATGGGCGGGATGGCTGGCGGAATGGGAGGTATGCCCATGAATATGGGTCAAATGGGAGGAGGCATGCCAGGTATGACAATTCCCAATCTCTTTAGGGGTAAATCGTCGGGCTCTCGCGTTGAGATCTTGCGAGGTCACACGTCTTACCGCTCGGTTCCTAACGGCTCCCCTTCTTTTCAACCCTCTTTCTCGAGTCTCCCCTCTCGTCCCTCAGACCAGCACACTAAGAAACGTCTTCACTCTGCAGGCGCGGGTGGCTTCCAAGGCATGCAACCGCATTTTAATCCGGCCTTCTTCCCTCAGAATCAAGCGGGAGGTGGCGACTGGCAAAACCCTCATGGTGCCAAACGACCACGTCCAGAGTAACAACTCAAACTGAACGGCTCCTACTAATTTCGACTCTCCAGCTTTCTACGACTACTAACCCGAGTGGTTCGGGGATTTCATGCATTGCGCCGGAAAATTGGCGTTGGGTTATGAAGGTGGGAGCTCTCAAGATATTATGTTCATAGGGTGGAAGATTTGGCTTTGGATCGTTCATGGGGTTGGAGCGACGTAAGCCTGAATCGTTCACTTGGAATGAATGGACGTTGATGATTATTTCTTGCTAATAATTTCACCAAGCTTTGTACAATAGAGGCGTTTATTTGCATTACAAAGCGTGTGTTAATATATGTTATGAAGTTCCTGTTTACGGAATGTCCATTTAGAGGTTGGGGTGTGAGGAAAAGAGGAGGGCGTGGGTTCCTTCTCCTTCGTAGTTGCCATCTTTAAGGTATCTTGCAGCCCCAGTCACCACGCGAGCGTTCCCTTTCTCCATTCAACTCTGCATATCGTTTGTATAAAAGATATCATACCATCGCAAGGAGTTTAGCTATTTCTAGATTCTGTATTACATCCAGGAGCAAAATTCATTCTCATATCACACCGAGGGGCCGCGGATCTCACTATCAGACATCGGTCAATCCGGGTCTAACGACAAATACCGAGCAATTCAACGCAGTCCATTCCTCCAAGCTCAAGACAGCCTTCTACTGGGTCGCCTATGATAGCCTCTGGTATGGAATGCTGTGTCTTGCGGTCGCGCTGTTGACGACCTGTGCGTTTCTGGCGGGGCTGACCTTGGCTGTGTGCGGCCTTTAACATGACGTTTCTTCAACTTCGCAGTTATACAAGAGAATATATAGTAGACTTCGGTAGTGAGATCTATCTTTGTCCCTTGATTAGATCAAATGATCTTGCTTTTCTATTGTATGAGGAGTCACTTCAATCTCAATTTGTAAGAGCTGGGGCCATTACTCTCCGCCCACCTAAGCGAGCATCGCGACGCGACGCGTTTTGTGACACTTACTTTTGTAAATTAATTAATTCATCAACCATTCTACTTGATTATCACCAAATCAAAGATGGGTGATATAATCTTGTCAAGTCCTTGTATTCCGAAAGAAAACGAAGAATGGCCTACTCCTGCGCGCACAATTATACGCGGTATGAGCCGCCTTGGTTTTTCGCAACGCGATATCGTCCTAAAGACCGGTGCTTCTCGATGGACTATTCGGGACATTCTACACCAAGAACACTACCGCAGATCACGGAAAGGCAAAGTTTACAAGCCGCATTTAATATCTGTTCATGAGATCCGCCGCTGTATTCGACATATCGCGAAAGATTAGTCGACGCGCCGACTGTTATTTGAGTAGGTCAAAGCCCAGCTAGGAGTCAAAGCCTCTGCTAGAACCATTCGTTAAGAACTGCGTCGCGCAAGCTACCGTCGCTGTATCGCGTGCCCGAGACCTTATATATCACGCAAACAAGCTAAGAAACGATTGGATTTCGCTTTGAGCCATAGGTGGTAGGGGACGTCAGATTAGGCAGCACACAGGACTAATAGCAGGCTTAGAGGAGACTAGAGGAAGGTCATATGGTCAGATAAAGCTACTTTCGAGGTTAGGAAGTATAGAAAGATTTGGGTTATACGCCGAGTAGACGAAAAACGCTATACAAATTATATGCGGTCGGTATATCGGTCAGGAAGGTTCTCGGTCATGATTTGGGGGCCTATTGGCTAGGATTATAAGTCACTATTAGTCTTTATGGAGAAGCTCCCTGGCTATAAGGGTATTTACTCTAAGGCCTACCTCTAGTAAGTTCTACAGCCTGTAGTTTTCCCGTTGTTTGACTAGCTAGGTCCAAAGTATATCTTCATGGAGGATAGGTCTAAGGTATATACGGGGAACGCTCGACTCCCTAGGCTACAGCATAGAATCTAAGGATTTTCTTGGCCTCCTTCTTCGCTAGATTTAAACCCAATTGAGAAGGTATAGCGATGGATGAAAGAAGAGCTAAAAAAATTACTGTACGTGCCAAAAAATAGGGAGGACATGTATAGGGAGCTTCAAAAGCTTTGGGACCAGGTAGACCCACGTGACTTCCGGCACTATACAGAGTAATTGACTTGCAAAATAGAGGATGTGATTAAAGTGCGTAGATTAGCTACTATTAATTAATTTACAAATTTAATTTAAGCTTAAAATAATTATCAATTGAATTGTAGTGATTTATACAAGTTAGGGGGCCATTTTCATGGTTCTCGCTTAGGTGGGCGGAGAGTAATGGCCGCAAACTCTTACCTAAACCTATGAAGCGATAAGAACACTTTCGATAAGAAACTAGTCCCTAATATTATCCTTTAAAGAATTAATTTTCTTAGTTAGATAAGACATTATATTATACAAGGGAAGGGAGTAGATCAAGTATTGTTGTAGTATTTAATGAAGTTCTGAACTGCTAATTGATGAATTAAGTGTTTAGACAAAGCTCGACCTGGGTTTTTTCGGTTTTGTTATTATTGCCCACCGTACCCCGGCTCCGGCGGCGTCGGATCCGGCTTCGGCGGATGAGGTTTTCCGCTGATAATGTTAGAAACAACTGGGCCATTTTGGGCTTTTGACCATACTTTGACGACATGCAAGTAAGGGTGGACGAATGAAGAGATCTGTCATGGCTTCTGCCGTATCTTTCGCCACCCTTGGACAACGAATCCGAGGGGTTTTGAGACCTATAATAAGCGGATGTTCAGTATATTTACCTAATATCGACTTGGGGCTTAGCTTACACACTCAATGATGAAATAAGAACTGGAAGAGGCCCCATATTGCTTCCCAATCCGCAGCCACTGCTGGACGTTTCGCAACTGTTCGTCGTTTATTAGTTACTGGACTATCAGTCGGGGACAATACCAGTGGAGCATACTTTGAATGCATCGATAAGAATCTTTACAGGCAGTCCAGTGTTCGACGACTTTTAATGTTGCACAGAGCAATTTCCAAGTCTTCATACGAAAAGAACCAAATATGAGTGCTTTATAGCAATGGCATAGTAAGGCTATCACGCCAAAAGCATTTTATGCACCACTCACCAGCCATGCAAAGATGAGTTGTCACATATGTGCCGGCTGCAGCATCTGCGGCAAGGCAGATTCGAGCTTTAAAGAAGTCAACTTCGTGTCGTAAGCGAGTCGACTCGACCTCAGTGCTTGGTGACCGGAAATTCCAGAAAAGACTCAATAGATTCAGCCTCACGGATGAATTTAGGCATCAGTGTAGCTTAATGCTTTCTTTATGTTTGAGCCCTAAAACGATAAGCAACTCGCTAAGATCATCAGTACTCTGTGTCATTCATGACTATGCTTCTAAGTGTTTGAGTGTTTGCTGATTCTACGGACTGGCTGAAAAACGCTTCTTCTGTTTGAGGCGCGACAGTCACTAGAGAGTAAATTATTCACAAATACCTTGTACCAACAGGAAGAAAACTTCCTTGAGATCTTTTTCACAAGCAGAAATGGATACCATCGGTGGGGCTGCATCACTAATCGCTGTCATCAACGCCATATCCACAGCCGCAAAAGTCTCAATTGAAGCTTATCAGAAGATAAGAGATGCCCCTTTAGAATTGGAACAGTTCACTGCCCGACTTTTACTGGTGAAGATGGAGCTCGAACAGCTAAACTCTTGCGAACCTCAAATATACCGATGGCTCGCCACTCCTGAATTAATGGCAGCCTTGCAATCGATCTTTGAAAATACTCAGTCAACCATCACCGCAATACATCAGGCCTGCTCTCATGTTCACCTGAGAGAAAGCAGGAGCTTCCAAAATCGACTTCGATGGGCATATCTTGATCGGCCAGCCGTTGAACGCCTGTTGGCCCACCTCCAGAAAACCGAGAGCAGTTTAAATGTCGTACTTAACATTTTATCGATGTAAGTTAACACACTTGCTCCACCTATACCTTCAAACTGATGGTTCGAAGGCGAGGGCAATGTTTAATATGGAATGAGATTGGAGGAATCAAGCAGTTACTGCTGGAGAACACGCGTCAAGTGCTCTGCGGAGAATCAACAGCACCCCTGGAAGATTTCAAACTAAGCACCATTACCAAATCCAACAAGCCACAATATCTTCGACAGACGAAGGTGGCATTTCTAAATTCGTTTGGAATGTCTGTAAGTGCGGTGTTTACCGCAGGTTGGCAATATACGACGTCGTCATGGGATATCAGATTCAACATACCTTTTCCACTCCTCCTTGGCAGTCGAATAATTATAGCTCATCTGGCTCTACAACGTTACCAATTGTTTGGCTTTAGTTTTTCACTTTTGCCACAAAGCGGACTCTCACTAAGCCACCTGGTTCCGGATGAATCACCTATCATGTCAGCTTGCAAAAGTGGCGATGTGGAAGCTGTTCAAACTCTTTTTCAGACAAGACAAGCTGGACCAAATGACAGAACACCCGATAACATGACCACTATGACGGTAAGACCTTAGTGGGCGCTTCAGTTTTATTTACTAATTTTTGACAAAACAGCATGCCATTACTAGTGGCAACGCAAAGCTTGTAGAGTGCTTGCTCAACAGCGGGTCCAACGTTAATGGGATCTTTGGTCAAAATCAAACGTATGTTCAAGCCGATCTATCGATCTTGAAAGACTGCTGACTACTTCCAGGAGTCCGCTGCAATGGGCATTTCAACAAGATCAGCTTGAAATTGCAAGACTGCTCATCAGTCGCGGCGCTTGTCTAGCCCACGTGAGTGCTTGGGGCTGGACTCCAACATTCTATTTACTGCCCAATACCGGAACAGTCTCGGGGGCCAATTTTCTTGGAATCTTTGGAAACGACGCTTCTGTGGAATGGGAGGTATTCGATACTTGTGGGTGGACGGTTTTGCACAGGGTCGCAGCGTTCGGCAAAGGCGACGAAGTGGAAGCTTTGATCAGGTTCGGCGCAAACCCCAATACTTGTGCTCTGCCGCTTCGATGGACGGCTTTGCATCATGCCGTCTACTACGGAAATTTGGAAACCTTTCTCATCCTCATCAGTTCTAAATACCGCGCTTGCATCTCTTCCCCAGATGCTCGAGGCTGGACGCTTTTACATATTGCTGCTTCCGCTGGACATCATGATATCGTAAGACATCTTCTCAGCCTCGGCGCGGATCATCGACGTCTTAGTGCTCCATTTGGGTCGCACATGCCAGAAGTACTATTAAATAGGTCTATAACCCCCGGTGAAGCAGCACTTGCGCAAAGCGAGGAACGGTACCAGCAATACTTTTCGGCTCTTCGTGATTTGGGTCTTGTAGAAATACAGCCTGAAGAGATTGAGGATGAGGAGATTGATGTGTTTGTGGATGCCGAAGAAAACTTTGTTCTGGCTTGATCATTGCAGGAGTCATCTCAGCATAATAGCATGAGCACCTCGCCTCTGGACATCGAGCGTTTGCTGTATGGACCCAAGTGGCTCGCTTGGTCGTCAACTCCCCCAGCTCCATTTGACGTATGGAAGGCTCAACCCCGCCAAACTTTTCTGAGGTCAAGATGCGAGTTGTGTAAAGAGGAATCATGGAGGTTTTTCTTGCCTGATCCAAGAGATGAAGCCCGACTATGAAAAGTTGTGGTGGGGAATTGGCTCGGAGACGTTGACGGAGCAAGATGAGATGGTGGCCGTATTCGCTTCCCTTCTTTTCAAGGCATTATACAAGACCTGTGTGTGTTTGCCGGGCAATGCTATGTCCACCTGCTTCGAGTATCCTCCGACGCCCTCGGGGAGTGTTTTGTCTTTCTGTCTCATTGATCTGGCTGTGTTTATGGTTGTAGACTTTGCTTGGTGTGATAGAACTCGGGGAGACCGCCCTTGCTCAGTGGCCTGTCATGCTGCAACTTTTTCACTTCTTCCTAGTTCGAACTTGCTCTGTGCAGGGACCTACACAATGAGGACAGAGACTCCCTTCTCTTAGCACGCAGGTCGCGTCGTGGATCTGGTTGATGTTCGCCTGGCCAGATTGTTGTCTGGGCTGGCTGATAGCCTGTATCGCTGCTTGGCTGCTGGTGAGTATAGTTACTTGTCTCTGAATGAGGTACGGCGGGATGCCTTGGATTGCCATAGCTATCGCCGCTAGTTCAGCCGCATACGGGTTCTGTTCTGTTCGCGGCCCTAGCGTGGTCGAATAGTGACAGGTGGTCCATTTAGCATATTATCTATAGTGTCGTAAATAGCTCCCCCATCCCTACTACCCCGTTCCTTTCAGATGAACTTGTTGCAATCCGGATGTCTGGGATATAATTGGCAGCCTCTACTGCCCTTTCCTTGTCTAGGTGGATGACCGTAGGGATCCGCTCTTCCCACGGCATTACCACATATGGCCAGATGACTTCCATTCTATTTGTGGATATATTTTGATGCACTTGGGCTATCTTCTGCAGTTGTGAGGTGAATTTCTAGAACATTGTCGTGCTAAGCCTAGAGAGCGGGTTCATCTTTGGTAACGTGTAGAGGTTGACCCACAGCTTAGCAGCTCTCTCTGCATGCCGCTCGTGTACGATACGTATGCTGGCCTCGGTTTCTGTCACTGCGGTAGCCACCGTGCGGAATGTCCCTGTGATTGCTTGTGCTCCAATTCTCTATACCATATTTAAAGGCGTCATCAGATTCCCTTTGCTCGTGTGCATCCAGATGTTCGACGCGTAGTCGACCACCGGTGCTACTGTCGCTCCAAACAACTGTCTCGCAGTCGGGGGAGATACCATTCGAAGCCATCGCAGAGCCATAGCGGCTCGGAGTCTTTTGGTCACTACATTCTCAATGTGTTCCTTGTACCGGAGCTTGGAGCCTATCACCACGCCTAAGATCTTGTCAGTCTCCCTTGGTGTCACTGTTTCTTCATTGATAATGACAGATATAGAATTGTATTGCAAAACTACAAGTAAACTACAATACAAGTAGGGGCAGCTACCTCCCTACCAAGCTTCCCCGCAGGCCCAATAAGACTACAGTACAACCTCTCTATAAGCATACGATCGGGGCGCAGAAACGTATGCTTATAAGGGAGGTATGCTTATGCGAAGGTTGCCAAGATTTAAAATCCTAAGGCCGTCATAGTCTATCAGCCGCTGTAATTTTAAGTCCTCA
>NXFV01000637.1:0-39684 GCA_002803225.1 Gamarada debralockiae | reverse complement strand
CTGTCAGTCACTATAATTATAGGGTCTAGGTCCCTGTAAATACAGGCTCTAAATCACTAATCTCACGTCATATGACTTATTTATAAGCATATCAAGGTAAAATTAGGTGCAATCTCAAAATCAGGACCCTAATTATCTAAGCATATGCTTCTAGCGAGGTATGCTTATTAGTTCACCTAAAAAGAAGGGGACCCAAAACTCAATGCTTATTAGTCAGGTATGCTTATGTAGAGGATGCTTATAGGGAGGTTCTACTATATTGCCCCGAAAGGCTCACTCCTGGCCGCCTGCCTCGAAAGGAAGGTCCAGGGCCAAACACTTCCTCTACGCCCTCTGCCCTGTTTGCTCCTTAAGCCTATATCAACGCGCAGCCCACTGCTTCGTTCTACCTACAGATTAATACCCGCATCTGTCCTCTCGAGCCACATAGAAGGTGTTGTTTCCTGCCCCTAGACCATCGCCTCCATTATATGCTGCGCCCCATGGCTGTGAACCATTTCGCGCTACCTTGCCAGGGCTCCCCTCACAGCATGGCCGACCGTGTCTCGCAGAGGTTGCCCTATTGTACCTACACCCCTAGCCAGGCAGCGTGGTATGGCGTTTCCCCCTACTAACCAATACGCCGCTTTATCTTCGCCCACTGTTTCCCTGTGCGTATGTAGAACCGGCTTCCTGTGTAACCAGGCCCTCGCTGCCTGTGGACTCAGTCGTCAGGTCGCGAGGAGCTGGTGCCGTGGTCATATTCCCAGAATCAAAAGCGAGCCGAATTTGGCCACTGGCCAATCGTAAACGGAATCGCGTAAGTAGCTATAGTAGTCGTGTTCGTAATGTTTGAGTCGGCCATCGTGGTTTGGACGGTCCTCGTTGAGTGGTCAGTATCGCGTTGAGCCACCAGTCATCCTAACCCTACTCTTCATGCCTAACCCACTCACGAATCTCCCATATGCTCGCCCTACTAATCCTACCCAGGGATCATGCTTTTGTTACTCCTGTTACTCCTCCCCCCTAACAAGTGGCAGTTTCTGCGGCTCCTGACTCCTCCTGCGACCAAGGCATTATGTGAACTCACAGAGACACACAACTAACTACTCTCTTCCCTTCCACCTTCCCTTAACAAGTGCCAAGCACTACCCCTTAACGAGTGACGGGCAGGCTCACAGATCTGTACGCGTAAGCTTGGCGTGAAAATTCTGCACCCGCAACAGAGGTGTACACCCGTCAACGCGGATCCGGGGAGACAGCCAGTTTACCATCTCGCAAGGAAGCGTCACCACTTCTTCCAGGGGATTGGAATCCTTTCACTCGGCGATACGTAATCGCGATGCCGAATCTACACAACCTTCGTCGTGTCACGCCCTTTTCGAGACAGGACTGCTCTAGTTACGAGAAGAAGCCTGATGCAGAGCACGATGAAAATGAACTGGTAATGCCGAGTCCTTCAATGCTTGCCGCGCTTTCAGACCAACGATTTGGCGTCAATATTTCTGGCATGGACATTAGCGACACTATCGAACGTAGCAGCATACTTGAAGTATTGGAAGAGGTGGACGAGGAGATAGTGGTAACTCGATTTCGATGAGCTCATGGTGCTACGGCCATCCATACGACGTTGACGATTTGAACTCGCTTGTATATAACGCATCCTTCACGGCGTCTACATTGGCGGACATCCATGACAACCGAGTCCAATTCCCGATGAGAGTTCCTCAGAACGCTGAGGATCATTAAATATAGTAGGGACGGCTACAGCTGTGCAATACGATGGCCTCCCACCCGAGCTACTTGACAACCCAAGGAGAACCAAGTCCCGGATTTTACGGTAGGCCTCGATGGCTCTAACGACAGTCGCGACTGTGATACACCAGTCAGAGAGGGTAGTTAGTATGATGATAGAGCGTTGTTGCCTAGTCAGAGACGAGCTTGAATAGGAATGCGAATTGGAATTTGACCGGGATGAGAAGTACTAGTTTCCAGTTTTAGGAATGACCTTCTCCGGCCGGCTTCCTGAAGACGATCTGGGGGTTTCGAAAAGATGCCATGAGTGCTGTTTGATGACCGTTTATGAAGAGTGAATGAATGGCGGAAAGAGCGGCACATTATTAGTATTATTGGGTTAATTGTTCATGTCTTTAGGAACAGACTTGGACTTGGTGTGCGGATTGTCCATGAAGTATTATTATCTGAAGGTTCGTCGCGTTTGTTCTAATCATTACTTCGACAGATTTCTTCCTTTGGGATAGAGGGCACGACTGATCAACCTTCTATTCTTTTCATGGCTGTATCTAGAAGCAGACGTATCTGGTTCCAACGTCTGCTCAACGTCTCTCTTTGGCTAGAAAGCCCACAGTCAAGAACTTTTATAGACTCGAGCTTTCCACCTGCACTCCCTAAAAACGATTTGAGAACTTTCAGTAAGATATCATCTACAGCCCCCTGATACTTATCACCGTCCTCCAACCCACTGCCCACCAGCCGTTGCCATTGATTAACCGGCATACACAGAATCCTTAATGCAATCTGTGTCCGATAGCACACATTCTGTCCATCCAACACGTACTTCCCCAGAAACCCCATCTCCTCCAACTTCCGTTTCTGCGCCTCAGAAAACAGCGGCAAAATGAACTCATCGAGAGGAATCTCATCCCATTTATTGGTCTCCATCACAAACCCATACTCAGCGAGCAAGAAATCATTGCTGTGATTCCCGTAGCTGATGTAGATTTCGTCTCCTACTTCGATGGTTTGGGAAGCTGTGATTGCGTAGCCCTGTGGTGAGAAGGATGCTGAGGCAGTAGCGACATCAGCGTGGTTGAAATAATCGGCGAACGGGTTCAGTGCCATGCAGTCGTCTCTATTGACGGGTTTCTTGACTTTGATTTTGGGGGAGGTGAAGTAGAATGTGCGTGTGTTGACTATCAGCCAATTGTACACGTAATGCTCGTACGAGAGATCGGGGAAGGCGGCGGAGACGGCGGACCAATCCTCAGATAGCTTGCGCTGTTGGTTTTGGAGGAGAGTGGCTGAGGCTGCTGGAAGGAGGGTCTGGAGTTTGGCGTCCCAGAGAAGCGGCATTGATGCTTTGAAGTCTTCTGCGCTGGGTAGGACGGCTCGCCAGGCGGCGCGGGTGGGATTGGTGTCTAGGGCTAGCTCGGCGGCTAGGAGACCGTGGACGGTGATGGTGCCGATGGGCTTGGAGATTGTTTTTGGGACTGTAAGGAGGGTTCGCAGAGCGGAGGTGGGAACTGTTAAGATTGCGTCTCCCGCCTGGCCAGGTATGTGTCAGAGCGGAGTTTGTTGAGACTGGCATTGTAACCGAGAGAGGTCACTAGACCGTGCTTAAGAAAAAAGGGGGAAGCGAGCATTGTGGCAAAGGGGAGTCAGCAAGAATCATGAGATTTGGAAAGCTGGTAGAGAAGGTTATAATCAACCAATTGAGATATCTTGAAGGCTTTAGACAGTTTTCTTTTGAGATCAAGCTCTAGGGAGCATTCATTCTCTTCCTATTTTGTGATATTGTGTATCCGTCATCACCAGCCTTCGATCAAATCGTTCCCAACAAAACATCCTGCAATGGAGGTACTTGAACAACTTGCTCAAAGAACCACATTGAAATGAAATTGAAACACCAGAGGAAGGACGAAGGAAACCAGCACGAGAAATATCATACGTGCCTTGAACTGCTCCTCAGCAATGATGCCGAGTCCTCTCCCAGGAAATCTATGCGCCGCGATGCCATGGATCTTGACTCCTCTGCCGACAGCCCACTCCGTAAACTCTTTGTGCATTTCCATCTCTAATATTCACGAACGAAAAGTATTGGGTTGGTCAAGGACCATCCATCTTGAAAGTCACATTTGTGCTAGAAAAAATGAACGTGAATTTCGAAGAATGCGGAAATGCGGCCGAAATGGACCCGACCTTTTCCTGGCCTGATCCGAAAGCATGATCAACACATTCGAGCTCCAAGCTTCCCACCAACACAGACATGGCGCTCTTGTTAAGCCAAGCTGCCCTGCGAGGGGCATTGCCTCGAGAGCTCCTCGCAACATGCACTCTATCCCTCAATTCCCGTCATTTCGGCGTCCTGAATCGCCCACCTCCAAATTATCCCGGCCATGTACCACTCACCCGAATAGAGAAAGCTGGTCTGGCCGTAGGGTCAGCAGTGGGATCTCTACTTAATCCACACCGCGGTGGTACTTCTCCCTCTCTCATTCTCCCAATCTTCACTAATCGTGCTACAGATTTGATAGCAGCTCTAGGAGAAGCCACCGCGACTCCATATTTTATCTACCGTCTCCGCGACGCCATGCTATCTGATCCTACCGGGCGAAGAATCCTACGCGAGCGACCACGAATATCTTCCAAGACGATGTCTATGGATTACTTGAGGTCATTGCCGGCGAATACGGTGGGGAGGTCATACGCAGATTGGTTGGACAGAGAAGGCGTGAGCCCTGACACGCGGTCCGAGGTTCAATACATTGACGACGAAGAGTGCGCCTACGTGATGCAGCGGTACCGCGAATGTCACGATTTCTTCCACGCCCTTACCGGGCTACCCATCGTTATCGAGGGGGAGGTAGCGTTGAAGGCCTTTGAGTTCGCGAATACGTTGTTGCCGATGACGGGATTGAGCGTGTTTGCGCTGACGAGGATGAAGCCCACGGAACGGAAGAGGTTTTTTACGATTTATGGACCGTGGGCAGTAAAGAATGGGCTGGGGAGCAAGGAGGTGATTAATGTATACTGGGAGGAGCAGTTGGAGCGGGATGTGGAGGAACTTAGGGCTGAGTTGGGAATTGAGAAGCCTGTTGATTTAAGGGACATCCGGAAGAAAGAACGTGCGCGGAAGAAGGCGGAGAAAGAAGCAAAGGAGAGAGCCCGGGATAGCTTGGGTATAAATTAGAAGCTGCAACGAACACAAGCTCAGCATAGAATATCATGAATCTCCATTCCAATTTTATAAGGAAAGCCTTCTCCTTGCCCGAGAGCTGTGATCGAGGACCCCCTAACGCCAGCCATACCCCTCTGTCACAAGTCAAGCAAATCATCATCCTCATCATCCCATCCCCCTTTCCTTCTAGAAACCACAATCTTCTCCTGTTCCTTCGTCTCCGCGACCGCATTCAGCAGCTCCTTAAGCTGTTCCTCTGTGACCTTCTGTCTCAACTGTCCGCTCCGCGCCAACATGATCAATCTGTTTTCCACATCTTGTGCTCTTGATTCCTTCACTAATCTTATTCTTCCCAGGCGATCTGCGGCTTCGGGTTCGAGGATTTGGTTTAGGATTGATTGGCGTGCTTCCGCTGTGGGAGGTTACGTTAGGGAGGGTTGTAAGAGACTAGAGGGGAGAGGAGGGTGTGTACCTTCTTGTTGTCTGCGAGTACGTTAGTTAGTGGGAGGGTTTGAGAGAGGAGAGGGGAACGCACTGAGCTTCGCCTTGCTTGCCGCTGGAGTTGTTTCCTCCGCCGCCTTCCCCACTCCCGCCTTGAGCTTTGAGTTGCTCGAGTCTGGCTTTCCTGATCTAGAGTAAAGAAGAAGTCAGAGCAGTGAGGAGCCCTAGTAAGTGTATGGAGACTCTACCTGTGCTAAATCGTCGTCTTCCATTTTGTGCTGGTTGTGAGTGTTGAAGTTACGCGGAAGAAATGCGCGATGCGGGGCAGCCTCGTCGCGTGACTTTGAGGTGGCACAAATTTTGGACGAGTGGGAGGATTCAAGCTAAAATTTGTATTTACGAATGTATTTTCATGAAATCATATTCAAAGAGTGGTGCAAGACCCTCCATCAGTCTCTATAGGCGCATTATAAACGCCTCTCGCTGATGTCTAATGTACAAATACACATTATGGATGCGGATTCTCTCGCATCGGCATCTCTATCTTGTCACGTTCCCCTAATTCAAACCTTGAAAGGTATCAAGGAATTCCTTTCCCGACTCTTCATTGCCTGCTTTCCTTTAACCATAGCCACGATCATCTCGAGGTGGGGACAATCGATTCCCAATTCCGTCGCTCTGTTGACGAGATACCCGTTGTAGAAGTCGATATCCGTCCTTTCCCCTTTCCTGACAGCCTGCAGCATCGTCGTCGCATTCTTGCCAGTCTTCCTAAGGACCCTTACGATGATCCTCTCCAACTGCTCCGCACTGAAGCGCTTCTCAATCTTTGCCGCCCGGGATATCTCGGGGAGACTTTGCAAGATTGTAGATATCTCCTTGAGGAGCAGCTTCATCGAGCGCGAGACCTGGTAGTTACAGAGAAGCTCATCATTGAAGCAGTCATACATCACGGACAGTGGGCCTATGACAGAATTGATGGCAAGTTTTTGGAGCTGCATTTCGTAGAATTCCGTCTGGGCGAGACCGACTGCGCTGAGTTCAGGGGCACGGCTGAGTGTCCGCATGAGAAACGTAGATGCCGGAGTCCAGCTGTAATCCATCCTCCTGATCAGGGGGCCGTTCTTCTGACGGCCTCTTTTTAAATCCGGTGTTGCCAAGTTTCTTGGGGCCATCGTAAGATATATCCTGCCAAGGCGCTTCTCGACGAGTGTGAATTTCCTCTCTGTCGACAGCAGATCGTGAGACATGTTCCCCAACATGTAGCTAGGTCTCGAGGCTGGATCGGGGAACACCAGAGAGTCGACGAGATTCGCTACACCTAAGCCGTCTTGAATGAAGCAGATCGTAGATGTATCCCGTAGGCGGTGCTTGATTGCGGACAGGGCAGAAACTGTGGTGTGTCCTTCAGTGGTGACAATTAGACTCTCAATCACAGTGCTGGGTGGCTCTGCGGTATGCTCCAGATTCTGGCCGAATCCAGGAAATCGTTGACTTGGACTTTCTCTTCGGAGGTTTGCTGAAGATTCGATATTGAAGCTCGACTTTCTGCTGATTTTGCCGTTCTTAAGAAGTTGGATGTTCGCACCCTCCTCGTGCCATTGCTGCATCAATAAAGGTCTGTGCATCAGTAGAGTGACCGTTGGCGCTTCTGGCAACCCAGCCAGAGCATGTGCGATATACTTTCCGGTTGAACCTGTTCCAAGAATGTGGATTGTGCGAGATTCAGTATCTACCTCCAAGTCCAAATCGGTATGTTCACCCAAAGCCAAAGTCTGTTGAAGCACCTCCTCGTTGGCATTTTCAAGCTCGGCAAGAGGTACCCATCTTCTGCGCTCTTCAAATTGAAGTCGAACTTCTTGAGACCGCGCTATGCTTTGCAATGCGCTCGTCTTTTCGTTCATGAGACGCTCTGTAGGGTCGTCCAGATCATCTAATTGGGTTTCATTGTTGCCAATCGTAGTGTTTAGGCCAGATTCCGAGTAATCAATAACCTGTCTCATCTCCGCGATGTCGTCCTCGGGATCCTCTATGCTGTCCTGGCCGGCCTCACTCTCACGGCTATGTTCATCTGATGTCGCCTCAACTCCATCGTCTGATGTTGGTGGCATTTGCGCCCCGATATCGATAGTATGTCCGTTTGGATTATGCTCTAGCTTTTCAACATCCCCAATGTCCGGACGACTCCGATCTTGTGTTCCTGCTACATGAGGATGTGAAACCCCATTTGGTGGTATCTTGGGAGAAAGACTCCTGGTTTCCTCTGATTGTCTCGGGAACCCTTTTACAAACGGAATCTCCTCGGGAGTATTGATATTTCTCCTCTCTGCGGCCTGTCCGTTGTAATACCGCATCAACGTGTCTTTCCTCTGCTCCAAACAAATCCAGCAGTCCCTAACCCTATCTGCCTTCCGACGGGGCCACCAATAACTCCCATATCGTGAAGAGAAACAGCGTGTGGCCACCCGGCCCACATATATGTTATCGTAAAGCCATTGAGAGTTACGAGGTATTCTAGGAAACACCCGCAACAGCGGACGGCCGCAAGTTGGAAGAGACAGGATGAACGTTTCTCTAGGGTTATTGAAGTCGACTCATGGCAAAAGGGAGGTCCAGGCGGTGCGCGCTGGCAGTGATCTCTGCGCCGGGGGTGAAGGTGCTATGTAAACATGCAGTTGATTAAAGGAGGAAGGTCGGGGAAGGTCGAAGAGGTAAATAAAATGGGTTCGATGGAAAGAGGCGCGTCCGGAGTAGTATTCGTGGTTGCGGCCTCGAACAGTTGAAAGTGTACAATGAGAATTGACAAAAGTATGTACTGTTACAAAGACAAAGAATGGTTGACGTCAAGAGATGAAGGTTCAGTTGTGCAGTCGCCGACGAGAAACAAAAATCTTTGGAGTCGATGATCCTTGCAAGCTGATCTCAAAAGGTCGACATCCCTGCAAGATGCAGAAGCGGCCGCACCGCAAGAAAAGTTCCATCGCAAACCACCAACCATATAAATTCCTCAATTTACAACCATAACTGTAGAGATGGATACTTCAAATATATTGTCTCTGCTTGAGCAGCTCGATGATGAGATCGATGATTTGGAGGAAGCTATTTCGCCATTAGTCAAGGCGCCACTCTCAGAATCCGCGTCAAAACTGCCATTGCTAGACAAAGCCAAGCTCTATGTCCTCGTTGCCTATGCCATTGAGTCTATGCTATTCTGTAAGCTCCTACTCCATCCTGACGAAGTTCGCTGTCTGACATTACTCACAGCATATCTCCGTCTCCATGGAGTCAAAGCCCGCGAACATCCCGTCTTTACAGAACTCACCAGAGTGAAGCAATACTTCGAGAAGATCAAGCGCGCAGAAAACCCCATCAACCAAGGAGCAGGAAAGAGAGAGAATCTCGCATTGGACAAGGGTGCTGCTCAACGGATCATCAAGGCAGCACTTGTGAGTAGACAATCTGGGAAATGATTCCTAGTTCCCACTTTTGTAAAGAAGACTTACTAACTCGACTTGGTTTTTAGTCTGGCAATGATAAATATGATCTCGAACGCGCGGAACAACAAGCCAAGGAGCGGGCAAAAGCTCACATCAAATTTTCGGGGTTGTCTGAGAAGATCAGGCGGGAGGAGTTGTCGAAGAAGCGAAAGGCGGAAGAGGAAGTAGAGGAGGACGGCCCCGGATCTTCTGACTCCGATTCTGATGCAGAATCCTCAGCGGATGTAATCGAGAAGGCACCGGCACCTGAAACACATAAGAAAAAGAGGCAGAAGTCTCGCAAGAACAAGTCTCTAGATAATTCAGAGCCAACATCTGCCGCTTCTAGTGCCTCAGAGAAATCGAAGAAGAAGAAAGACAAGAAGGACAAGAAGAAAAAGAAGAAGACCAAGGAGAGTAAGGAGCCTGGGCCGAGGAAGTAGCCGGATTTTGCAATATAGCGGAAGAGGGTACCGTCGCCTTGAGGAGAGGATCAGCCGCTGGTGGACAAGCATTTGCATGATATGGCGTTCAGAAAGAAGGCACTGGATTTGGGAGTTATTATGTTTAGGAGAATGGCGTTTGGTAAAAGATACCCAGATAGGCATATTAGAATTCCGATCTCTGATATGAAGCAAGCCTTGGGGCTACATGACTAGAAAGATTTTCAAATCGGCAGGCCCCTCCGCAATTCGCATCTTGCCAGCGGCTGGTGAAGCTTTGAATGCGTTCCAAACTCAAACTAACTTCCTTCACATCAGGTTCTTCTGAGAGATTCAAAACCTCTCATCATAATTCAGACATTGTGCCCCTGAGCTACTCAATGCCTGAGGATTGTGAATTCACCTGCTCTAGACCAATCACATTGCTACCCCTGTGCACGGCACTAAAAAGTCAAACTAGCCGAGGACTTCGATATTCATCCATTAACCTCCATTTCAACCTCAACATCATCTTCACCGAGCATCAACACTCTTCATCTCGAAACCCTCAAAAACCCAATACAAAACACCATGCCTCGTCAAGGAAGATCCGGTGGCGGAAGCCGAGCACCGTCTCGCCCAACAGTCGCCCCTCAAAGACCCGCTCCCCAGCAAACCCGACCAGCAACCACTGCCGCCCATCCCCCGGCGCAGCAGCAACAAGCTCCTCCCACTCAGCAACAGCAGGGCCCAGGTCTCTTTGGCCAAATGGCCAGCACTGCAGCGTAAGTATACTCTGTCTACAGACAAGGAGGGTTCGGGAATTGGTACTGATGGAAGGGATACAGTGGTGTTGCAGTAGGTTCCTCAATCGGCCACGCAATCGGCGGATTCTTTGGTGGTGGATCCAGCGCTCCTGCTGAACAACAACAAGATAACGGAGCTGTTGCAACTCAGGGTAACCAAGCTCAACAGAACAGCTGGGGTGCGAGAAGCTGCGAGGCGGATGCGAAGCAGTTCACTAAATGCTTGGATGAGAACCAGGGGAATATGCAGATCTGCAGCTGGTATTTGGAGCAGTTGGTAAGTGGTCTTTGGGCGAGGAAAGGTCTGTGGGAATGGAGAGCAGGCTAATATGATTGTGTTTATAGAAGGCATGCCAGAGCGCCGCGAGCCAATACTAGGGATATGAAAGTTGGCGATGATGTACGATGAGCGAAGCGAAGCATGGGATACAAGCTGCATTGGGTGGTTGCATTGCGGAGCGAATAAAACGTAATGTTATTTGAGTTTTGAAGAGATCACTCCGCTCTTTCAACGAATTCGAAGAAAACACCATCAAACCTCGTCGTCCAGAGACAAACAGTGGAAGTTCTACCATCGGTCAATCCCACAACTCCATTTGCCAGTTTCACTCAACAGACGCCCACTTGATATCCTTCAGTGGCACCTGAGACCTTTCGAAAGTTCAATCACTAAACCCAAGAGAGTTTCCGACTCTCATACCCTCTTCCCTATAGCCATAGTGAAACTCCTGTCCTCCATAACCTTCCCATCCCCATCAGCAAGTTTCTCCATCTCCCTACAAAACATCTCTTTCGCACTCTCTTTCTTCCCAGGTTCGTTAAACTCAGCATACACTCCCTCAAACCATTCCTTCTTCCCAACAATACCTTCAAAAATCTCCCCTGCATTCTTAGCATCTAGCTCCGTGCCTTTGTAACTATCCGTCACAAAAGTCTCGCTGTCGTCCAATCCTGCATTGGTCACCAGTGGCTTTACATTCTCTAAAGCATCCAGATTGTTCTGGGTTGTATGCCAGTGGGATTCCGAGTTTTTGCCCAACGACGTTCATCACCCAGCCTCCAATTATGCTGTTGTACGTCGGGACATCAAAGATCATCTTCCCTCCTACTTTCAGGAATTTAGCCCAACTCTTTACGACAGCTGCTGGGTCTTCTATTAAGACGAATGCAGATGCCCATGTAATGATATCGAAACTCCTGTCTTCTAACTCTTCAGTTCATACAATGCGGCGATATCGTGCTGAATAAACTGCGCACTGAGGTTCTCCTTCTCTGCCTTCGCTCTCACAATAGAGAGGCTGTCACCGCTGATATCAACTCCGACGACTTTGCCGGAAGATCCTACAGCTCTTGCGGCTGGGATAGTGATAGGTCCTGTGCCGCAAGCTAGATCGAGGATGCTCAGACCAGGGGTGAGTTTCATCCATTTTAAGAAGTCTGCTGCTTGGGCAGGATGAAAACCCTTTTCACTATCGTAGGTTGGGGCTCGCTTGTTGCAGATGGATTGGATTGTGGAGAGACGGGTAGAGGAAGTCATGGTGGGGGTGTGAAGCTCTTAGACTGAAATGACATCGGATGTGGGACTTTCACTGGCCAGAATACGATTTATCTTAAAAAGAGATCTTCAAATTCAAGATACATCAAATCCCATATTACTTGATAGGGATTTTGAAAGTTGAGAGTAGTGACTTGTGAGTCAATGAAAAAGGGGGATTTCGCTAGCTGCAGGTGAACCCCGAAATCGGTTGGCGGGGTTTGATCGTCAGAGCTGTGTGACTCTTCAAAATAAAATCAACACCAAAATAAATACCCAACAGCTTAAAAGGACCAACTTCTTCACCTGCAATAACTTATCACAGGCCAATTATACCCAACATGCCTTCCAAATTCCCCACCAAGAAGTGCGGTAAGTTCTCAATTCATTGATTCCTTGAGCTTGGAGCTTGGAGCTCAATTGACATCTATCGCCATGTTCCTAACTCTCAATAGGCGTCCTGGGCTGCACAGGGGCCGTAGGGCAACGCTTCATATTACTCCTCGAACAACATCCCTACTTCACACTCCATGCCGTAGGAGCATCCTCTCGATCTGCGGGCAAGAAATTCAAAGCTGCCGTGAAATGGAAGCAAGCATCGCCCATGGGCAAGCACACAGAGGAATTGGTCGTGAAGGAGTGCAAAGCTAGCGAATTCGCGGACTGCGATATTATATTCAGGACTAGATGCTGATGTTGCTGGGGATATTGGTAAGAAGCTATTGAGCTTGTTTGGGGTAAATACTGACCGCTTGGGTGTATAGAGATGGAGTTTTTGAAGGCTGATTTGGCGGTCTTTTCCAACGCGAAGAACTATCGAAGAGATCCCCTCGTTCCTCTTGTCGTTCCTACGGTCAATTTACCACATTTCGATGTCATTCCTCATCAACAGAAACATTATGGCCTCAAGAAGGGATTCTTGGTTTGCAATTCAAATTGCGCGGTTATTGGCATAGTCATTCCATTTGCGGCTATACAAAAGGAACTGGGGCTTGTGGATCAAGTATCTGTGGTAACAATGCAAGCACTGAGTGGTGCAGGATATCCCGGAGTGAGCAGTATGGATATTTTGGACAACGTGGTACCGTTCATATCAGGAGAGGAAGACAAGCTCGAGACTGAGGCTTCGAAAATCTTGGGCAGGGTCAATGGGGAAGTGACGGGATTCGTGGACCAGCAAATGAAGATCTCGGCTGCTTGCAACAGAGTGCCGGTCTTAGATGGACATATGGCTTGTGTTTCGCTGAGATTCAAGAATAGGGATGGCCCAAAACCTTCGGCCGAGGCGGTTAAGAAGGCTTTGAGTAGTTATGTCAGTGAGGCACAGACGCTGGGGTGCCCGTCTGCTCCTGAGCCGCCGATACTGGTCATGGAGGAGCCAGATAGGCCTCAGCCAAGACTGGATAGGAATATTCAGAATGGGTATACGTGTAGCATTGGACGAATTAGAGAAGATAAGACTGGTCTTTTTGATTTGAAGTTTGTTGCATTGTCACATAACAGCAAGTTTCCCTTCCAATCCTTCTTGATCTTTGCTAATGCATCATAGCTGTCATTCGGGCCGCTGGATCTTCTATATTGAA
Organism: Gamarada debralockiae; assembly: GCA_002803225.1. Taxonomy (NCBI): domain Eukaryota; kingdom Fungi; phylum Ascomycota; class Leotiomycetes; order Helotiales; family Hyphodiscaceae; genus Gamarada; species Gamarada debralockiae. The sequence goes on along the minus strand of NXFV01000637.1, from coordinate 26,525 downwards.
TGCGGAAGCTGCTGTACTGAAGGGATACATATAACAGAGAACTCTGATTAGCGATTATTCCGTTTTTTTGAAAGGGACTTCTACCAGAGGCTCCGGTCAAATGCATGGTAGTTCTTTACTAGACGGCGAATAAAATTGCATCGAGTTTCCAATGTTGGCCGCTTATTTTGATTGAACTTATGTGCAGCATTTTAGGTCACCTAAAATGCTCTTCCAGTGTGAATCCTGCGCAAGAGAGCCCATTTTTGCCCCTAGAGAGATTTGATCGATTGAAAAGGGGAGTCTTGCCCTATGGGTCACGTGGTGGAGCTTTTAGCGAGAAAATCCTTAGCTCGGCGCTAGTAATCCCACCATGGGAAATTTCACACAAATCTTCTCGGATTTTAGAAACCACGACCGACCAACTTCTCGACAACTCGACAACCACATCTTTTGTTTCTCTGATCAACTGAGACAAGTAAGCAATCCTCAGAGCAAGCCAATTCCCTGTTGTAGCTGGATTCGCGAGTTCTGCTCGAGGACTCTTCTGAAAAGGAAAGAGCCCCTCGAGTTTGAACTTGCGAACTCCACTTAGCTCTCCTCATCCTCATCTTCCTCTATTCATTGAGCAAATGCTGACTTGGAGGCTCCTACAGGAGACAAAATGGGACGCGGACCGTGAGTACAATCCAATCTACATCCCATTGCTTCTGCAGCCTGGACAAGATTCGAGGAACAGCAATTCGAGCGAACGACTTTACTTCAACACGTCGAATTCGAGAGCTTTCTGCGCCTTGATTCTAAGAACCCGACCACAATTACTCTGCGGCACATCGAAATCTTGTCCTCCGTTGCGCACAATTATAATCACAGTACTGAACATCCGCTAACCTCCTACCCGCAATAGAAAGAAGCATCAAAAGCGCTTGAGCGCGCCATCTCACTGGCTCCTCGACAAACTCTCCGGTGCCTACGCTCCTCGTCCATCCCCCGGTCCTCACAAGCTCCGCGACTGCATGCCCCTGATTGTCTTCATCCGCAATCGTCTAAAGTATGCCCTCAACTCTCGCGAGACCAAGGCCATTGTCATGCAACGCTTGATCAAGGTTGATGGCAAGGTCCGAACCGATGCCACCTACCCAGCTGGTTTCATGGATGTCATCAGCATCGAGAAGACTGGCGAGCACTTCCGTCTGGTCTACGACACCAAGGGGCGCTTCACCGTCCACCGAATCCAAGCAGAGGAGGCCGAATACAAGCTCGGAAAGGTCAAGAGAGTGCAGTTGGGCAAGGGCGGAATCCCATTCTTGGTCACGCACGATGCGAGAACGTAAGTTCTGTCAGACATCATTCAGCCGTTGGTCCAAGCTTTGGTCGATCCTTCCAAACGATTGATGCTAGATCAACGGTTGGTACCTTTCCTTCAGAAATGCTGACGAAATTTTACTTGCAGTATCCGTTACCCTGACCCAGCCATCAAGGTCAATGACACCGTCAAGATCGACCTCTCTACTGGCAAGATCTCCGACTTCATCAAGTTCGACACTGGTGTGATTGCTATGGTTACTGGTGGTCGTAACATGGGCCGTGTTGGTGTCATCACTCACCGCGAGCGTCACGATGGAGGCTTCAATATCGTTCACATCAAGGATGCCATAGACAACTCGTTCGCTACCCGTGAGGGCAACGTTTTCGTCATCGGTTCTGAGAAGCCATGGATCTCTCTGCCCAAGGGCAAGGGTGTCAAGCTTACCATTGCAGAGGAGAGAGACCGCAGACGTGCCCATGCCATTGCTGGCCACTAAATGTGTACTTTGCTTTGGGTTCGTGGATGTTCATGGAATGGAGTATTTGGGCTTTAGTGTGCTTCTCTACTATGCGCATTCACAAAGGGATGGGAAATGCAGATAGCATAGCGAACCAATACCATGAAATGTAAAAGCAACTACTGGTCCCAAGTCCCAAGGCCCAAGCACCCTTTTCTTCTACTCGGTGATGACCTCTTCCACAATATAGTCTCAAGGGAAAGTACCGTGAAACAATGTGGCAAGTAGCAACGCATGAGACAAAGTCTCGGGGGTGAGTCAAATCCCAAATTTTCGAATCTAGAGGTGACCCCCGCGCTAAATCCTTGCCTGGTGTATGCAAATAGTTCGTAGTCCCTGCAGGATGAAATTTTTGCGGCTTTTGACCGTCACGAGGCATGGCCCTCACCTCAGCCCGGTAAGGATCTCTTCTCATTTCGATACAGAGCCTTCTCCAGGGTACTCCACAATTGGTAGCGTGGTCTCGTGTCCGGATTCCGGCCTCAGATCATCTGTATTGTGGGACCTTAGAGGCATATTCTACGGTAGTTTCTATGAGGTAAGAGTATCTGGTTTTGTGCTTTTGACTGAGAAAGGAAGGAGGCCTCGTGCTCGCCTTGATGAGGAACGCTGCGTCTCCTGGCCTCGATGACTGACAATTTCACCGTTTAGGCTAGATCTCTCGTGCGTTGATGGTTCGGTGAAATGGCGCAGGTAATATGTAGGGCTTGAAGGCTTTTTGGAGGCTTACAGACGTGGGGTAACACAGATGATTACTTGGCTCCTCTGAGTGAATCAGGGTGAGCTGGATGGAAGTTGTGGTGCGGAATTTTAATATAATTCTCGCCTTGATGACTTGTATGGCGGTTGTACGTGGTGACATCTCACATCCTTTATTTTTGGGCATAGGGGAACAGACGAGGGATATTGAAAGAGTGGGATTGAGATGTGTATGGACGAATGGAGGGGACGAGAATTAAGGAAGGTGGACCGATTTTGTCCCTGGCAGGAAAAGATGGATCCATGATTTGGATGGAGATCTATGCTGTGCAGGTGCATATAATCAGACCCATTATCTAGTTGCTTTTGAGATGGTCTGTTGTCATGGTTCGTGGCGGGATGGCAGTTGTTAATAAAAGCATCGAAAAGCCCCCATTCACGATCCCGCACGAGGAGTCAAGTGTCCAAAGACGCTACGCTACTCGTACGCAACACTGAGAATTCCTCTAAAAGGACTGGACACACGGCGCGATTGCCGGCAAGAACTTCTCCACCTCTAAGAATCACTATTACTTATTTGATCAGCTTCTCCCCTCACTCGCAACTTACCTACCTCTGCTCTACACCATCTGAGCATCCCCGGTTGAATCTCCTGAATAGGCGATGCGATCTCAGGCGTCCTGCAAAGATTTTCACAAGATAGATGGAAAAGGTCGATGCTGATCAGATCGTTCACAATCCTTGTCACCCAACATGTCGCTCTGCATGAGACCGGCCCAGAAAGCCCCGAGGGCGGCCAGGCCTCTCGCTTCCAAAAGTACCCCGCTACGGACGAGGAATTCCGCAATGCTGAGATGTAGATGGAACAGCTCAAATTCGACAGCAGCAAGAGTCAAAATTCCGGGCTCAAAGGCAAAAGCGAGAGAATGGACGACTTGGAAGGTTTTGAGTTTGGCGGCTGCTACGGGCATTTTGGCTCATGTGCTTGCTACGAACGATGCGAAATCCAGGAGGGTGAAGGACATGGAGTACTCGAATCCTGGCAAATTTTCTGAACCTCATTATGCGAATATCAGAGATATGGAAGCAGTGAGTTTGTATCAGCCACAAAACCCATATATTCGTAAACTGATGTTAAATTTAGGCCATCAAAGAAATCCGTCAAGCAACAGGAGACGAAGACACTATATCTCTTGACCCCGACGATCTGAAAGCACATGGATACTCTGAATGGTCATCAACCAACATCGACGGTCTGCCCGTTGCAGTCGCCTATCCCAAAACCACCTTGGAAGTATCTCAAATCGCGAAAATCTGCCACAAATACCGAGTTCCCATCATTCCCTTCTCCGGCGGTTCCTCCCTGGAAGGCAATTTCTCCGCTCCATATGGAGGAGTTTCGGTGGATTTTGCATTCATGGATCAGATTATCCAGCTCAACGAGGAGGATATGGATATCGTTGTGCAGCCATCGGTTTCTTGGATGGAGCTGAATGAGGAACTTGAGAGACGTCAATCTGGGCTCTTTTTCCCGGTCGATCCTGGTCCGAGCGCCAAGATAGGGGGGATGGTGGGGACGAATTGCTCGGGTACGAATGCAGTGCGTTATGGAACGATGAAGGATTGGGTTATCAATCTCACAGTCGTGCTCGCCGATGGCACAATCATCAAGACTAAACGTCGCCCAAGAAAAACGTCAGCTGGATATAACCTCAACTCTCTATTCGTGGGATCAGAAGGCACACTGGGACTTGTCACGGAAGTCACGCTTAAGCTCGCTGTTGTGCCGCAGGAATTTTCAGTGGCAGTGGTTACCTTTCCCTCAATTAGGGATGCGGCTTCTGCTGCGGCAGGCGTCATGAGAGCCGGTGTGCAAGTCGCTGCAATGGAAATCATGGACGAAGTCCAAATGCGCGTCGTCAACCTGTCCGGCTCCACCGCACCACGAAAATGGAAAGAGCTTCCCACCCTATTCTTCAAATTCAGCGGCACGAAAAACTCTGTCAAAGAGAACATCTCCATGGTTTCCGCCATCGCAAAGGCTCATCGCGGCGGCGATTTCGAATTTGCCAAGGACGCCAAGGAGCAGAAGCTACTTTGGTCGGCAAGAAAGGAGAGTCTTTGGTCAATGCTTGCATTGAGAAAGGATGGCAATGAGGTTTGGAGTACGGATGTCGCTGTTCCGTTTTCGAGATTGGCGGATATTATTGAGGTGAGCAAGAAGGAAATGGATGATTTGGGACTCTTTGCGAGTATACTGGGTCATATTGGGGATGGGAATTTTCATGAGAGTATCATGTATGATCGGAGAGTGGAGGGGGAGAAGGAGAAAGTGGAGAGTTGTGTTAAGAACATGGTGAATCGGGCATTGGAGATGGAGGGGACTTGCACGGTAAGTGCTCTTTCTGATTTGAAGTTGTGATGGAATCTTGTTGCTGATTGAAAATAGGGGGAACATGGAATTGGGATCGGAAAGAAAGAAGCTCTGCTCATGGAAGTCGGGCTTGATACGCTGGGAGTCATGAAGTCTATTAAACAGGCTTTGGATCCGTACTGGATTATGAATCCGGGGAAGATCATGGACGTTCCTGCCTAAGCGGGAAAGCATTGTGGACGATAGAATGACTGGACACGAACACTTGAAAGATCGACGACACTGTTGCGAAGTTTTCTCAGGACACTGGTGCATTTGGCAGTTTTACCGCATTTGAAGGATTTGCATGCATGGATTTCATTTTTGTTGCTGTTTTATGCTGGATGGTTGGTGGATGCATGACTGGCGGGAGGCTACCTCATTTTGGCTGTACATAGATTTATCTCCCTCACGGCTGATACCATAGGTATTAGGGGTAGGTAGCGTCAACGAATCTGCGATGTTTCATTCAAATCCATAAACACAAACTCAGGCACTCCCCACGTGCTTACCCCTTTCTCCTCGCATCAGACGGACCACGTGCCCACCCCCTTTCTATATCAAACAAGCATCTTGCCCGAAACCCTCTACCCCCTACCCCCTAGTCTCCAAACATGACAGTGTCTCCGAATCCAGCAAGCCATAGAACCAAACACGGAAGGTATCACGAACCATACATCCTATGGAATATTCTTCGAAACTTCTATTGTACAAGCCGCATAAGGTCGCACACCCCCGTCGTCAACAAGGCGTGCAGATCAGGGCACGTTTTTCTAGCTTGGAAAACGGCTCAAAAAAGCAAATACAAAAGTCGGTAAGTGAAGGGAAAATTTCGACTTCTGCATGCAAGCCCTAGCTACTCAACATGGCGCGCAGGGAAGCAAGACTGGGGAATAAACGAGACGTCAACTTCTGTTATTTAAGTTCTGTATGGTTTGTTTTGTTAAGCTCTACCCTGACGAAGGATATGCCGCTGGGCACAGGGAAAGGGGAAAAGTCGGTATGGGAAGAAACGTGATGTTTGCGGGATTTAGAACCGAGTGGCTTGTAACGGTGAGAGGAACCCGGGTTATGGTTGTTCCAATCCATGGTGTTTGACACGTTGGGTTGCAGCCTTGGAGATGTGAAGCGGGGGAAAGTGACCCCCACTTGACCCCGCCCTCGTACCACTGTTTTTCTGACATCACGAACCTTTGAATAAAATCTGATAGAATCGATCTGTACCTCCACGCTGATTATGCAGCTGAAATATGAGTTGTCAAGTAAGTGAGGGGTCTGACCGCGATTCTGTCTGATGAGTGAGGAGCTGGGGTCGAGAAGAAAAGGAGAAAGTGCTTTGGTCTGATTGATGTCCAAAGATTGTGCAGGAGACACCGTACCAAATGAAATACAAGAAATCAATTCTTCTCTCTATTTCAGCGATCGAATACTTCTACTCTGGATCCCTACCAGGTATCCCTAATGTCCTGTCCTGTTCGATCACTGAATGAGAGAGAGCCCTTGTGTGTGTAGAAGAGACCCTTCCTCGACTTTCCGATGGCTTAACCGGGTTAAGGGGTTGCTACCATTTTCCAATCAATGCGGTGGTGAAGATTCAGGTCCGGTATGCCACAGCCGGTGGTAACATTGATACCCAGACTACCTGCAATAAAAAGGGGGAGAAAGATGGGAGGAGTTGAAGGCTATCGGGTAATATTCGGCCCGCAACCAATCACGTGTACACGCTGCTTCTCCAATTGACGCGACGCGATCAAGACGACGAGGAATGAATGTCGGTGAACATCTACGAGGCTGAGTTCTCAAGAACCACGACAACAGCATGCAATCGAAGTTCTCATACTTCATCTTTGGACCTTGATGAAGTCAATTTCTTCGTAGTTGTGGTCTTCTCAGTCAGTCGCCCTTCTCGGTATCTTTCCGATTCTTTTTCAACGCTCTTCCAAGTTTTGCTTGTAGCAAACAAACCGAGGGTATCTGCATGCTCTGATGTTTGACTACCGATTCCTTCAGAGATCAACATCTCGCGCAATGACACCCCTTCTTGCTCACTTAATCCTTCATAATCGGTAAATGTCTTTCACTTTTGAGCTTCTTCGTCCTCCTCTTTCGCTTCAGCACACTCACCACCCGATGCTCCAGATCACTCTGATGGCAGACATCAATTGGTTTCAGAGTACTGACACTGCACAGTGAATAGCTGGTCTATTATCTATTCTTATCAGCACCAAGCGACTTCCTTTAAGAGATTCCTTCCGACCTCTTCTCTCTCCCATCACCACGCCATCTCTCAACCTTCGTTCATCCTCCTTCGGCACAACACAATCGCCCGAAGCCTCAGCCAACTACAGGCGCTTTGAAGTACACATACAGATCAGCTGTCAGTTGATTGACGCCACATAATACAACCTTTCACCTTTCGCAGGTAAGCAAAACCACATTGGCCAAAGTTTCTTTGCTCGAAACTCATGGCTAATACCTGCATTTGCAGATCTCTGGGATCTCCCAAGATGGTCCAATCATCCAGCTCTGGTTTCCGAGGACCTCCGAGAGGAATTGATTATTCCCGTGTGCAAAGGCCCGAAAGCAAGAGATACACCCAAGCCAACGGCCCTATCATCCTTCCACCACCTATCTTATTTCGGCCACAACTTTTTGAGTGGCAGAAGAGACCTGATCTCACCCTCAGAATCCGAAATGTGCGTGGCAACACCACGACCTACGACCTATATCGAAACTTCCGGAAGCACGGCGAGATCGTTTTGATTGAGATATTCCAGGACCAGACTGGTGCTAGGGATGGTGGAGCCAAGATCAGATTCTCTCCTCCTCCAGCTCAAGCCTTTTGGCTGAAGACCGCGGGTTACGCTATAACCAGCGCCGATGGTAAAGAAGAGTACGTTGTTCATCTTATGGCCGAAGAGCCTCGAAACAAGAACTTCCTCGTTCAGAGCCCAATCAGAAAGACGATATTCTACGATCCCAAGATGAAGCTCTTCGTCAGCTCTCTCCACTTTGGACTTATGGTGGACCCAACATCGGTGATGCCTCTGCACACTGCCAGACCTTTACCACTCGCGGACGGATCCTTCAATCGGGATGACGTATCGCTCGTCGTTGATTTGAATCGCCGGAGACTTGAGGCTACTTTCAGAGTTGCTTTTAAAGATCCCAGGAGCGAGGGCTCTACCGACTACGTCAGCACGTCGACTGTTGGGCAATACTACCGCATCAACCAATTCAAGTTCTGGATCCCATTTGACCAGCTTCAGAAGATTCAGCGGGTCAATCTCAATGATGGAGGGTTTGCCTTGGTTATTTCGTTGGATAGTCCACCTCAATTCTACAGAAAGCGAGAAGATGAGAAGGCATGCCATTCGGATGAGAATTGTGTGTGGTCGGAATTTGACACTTGGTTCCGACAGACAGACATAGTCTATGATCCTTATCGTCTGCAGAGAACCATTGTCACCCTTCACAAGGAGAGACCAGTCATAGATATTGGTATTTCCCCCATACCTCTACATAACATTCTTTTGCTGATAAAATAGGTCGTTGGACAACATATGTTTTTGTCTTCCATCAGGATCAAGAGTTATACGGCGGCCCTTTCAAGCAGGTGAAAGATGCTTTGCAGGACTTCAACATAGACATTGTCGAAATCGATCAACTACGCAACGTACCGCCTCGCCCAGCTGAGCTTTGGTCTCTGATCGACCCTCAACAATCACAGCACGCTGTGGTGGAATTACAAACTTTGGATGGGAAGGAAGGATCCATTCCTTTGCCGTTTGAGATTCGGTACCAATTGGAAGTGTGTATCTCACAGGGGATTTTGAATGAGCATAATATCAATCGAGAGTTCATCACCACATTAGCTGACATCGCCTCCACGGATCGTACAAAGGCCAAGAACATTCTCGAGTATGTCGCGGCACAAGACAAGCGTATCTTTGATCCGATGACCATATTCAAAACCGACGATGCTCTTGCGTATTCTCCCATGTCGAAGATCCCGCACTATTGCGCATATGCACGCAAGGCAACCATCACTCCGACCACCATCTACTTTAGCACACCAACTGTCGAGACAACCAACCGAGTGCTTCGACACTATGCCCGAGAGAACAGCGAGGGCCGTTTCTTGCGCGTTCAATTTACGGACGAGATGGCAGAGGTATGTATATTCGGTGCCTCTATATCACCACAACTAACATGGGAAGGGTCGAATCAACGCTTGTGTCGACAAGCAGCGCAATGACGAGCTTTTCACCCGGGTCTACAGAACTTTGTTCAATGGCATTCGAATCGGAGACCGACACTACGAGTTCCTTGCCTTTGGCAACTCTCAGTTCCGGGAGAATGGAGCATATTTTTTCTGCCCCACTGATCACTTATCTTGTGACGACATCCGCCAATGGATGGGCAACTTCTCACACATTAAAGTTGTTGCCAGGTACGCTGCTAGACTTGGGCAATGCTTTTCAACCACGCGCGCTATCAACGGTTTATCAAAGCCAGATATTGTCAAGATTCCTGATATCGACAATGGCAAGTATTGCTTCACCGACGGCGTTGGGAAGATATCCCCCTTTCTAGCCCAGATGGTCACTGCTGAGCTTGGCCTCCGACTCAATGTTGCTCCGTCGGTCTTTCAGTTCCGTCTTGGAGGCTGCAAGGGCGTTTTGGCAGTGTGGCCAGAGGCAAAGGACAAAGAGGTGCACATCCGACCTAGCCAACAGAAGTTTGCTGCCGCCTATAACGGCCTGGAAATCATCCGGTGGTCTCGCTTCTCCTCATGCTCTCTTAATAGGCAGACCATTACCATCCTATCGTCTTTGGGAGTTCCAGACGAGGTGTTCCTGAAGATGCTGACGGAGCAGCTGCAAAACTACCAGACGGCGATGAACGATAACGACGTGGCTGTCAGCCTTCTGTCCAGATACATCGATGATAACCAAATGACAATCAACATTGCGAGTATGATCAACAATGGTTTCATGACTGAGCGAGACCCGTTCGTCCTTTCCCTACTGCATCTCTGGCGCTCATGGTCCATCAAGCTTCTAAAGGAGAAGGCAAAGATTATCGTCGAAAATGGAGCTTTCCTTCTGGGCTGTGTTGACGAGACCGGAACTCTGAGAGGTTACACGACGCCAACAGTCGCGCAAGGAGAGACTTTCACAGAAGAAGAGCTGCCACAGATCTTCGTTCAAGTTCCTTCCAGGGACGATGCGAATCAGTACAACGTCATCGAAGGTGTCTGCCTCGTTGGACGAAATCCCTCTCTGCATCCTGGCGACCTCAGAGTTGTGCAGGCAATCAACGTGCCGGCATTACACCATCTGCGGGATGTTGTTGTCTTCCCGCAGACAGGTGAACGAGATGTTCCTAGTATGTGTTCGGGAGGTGATCTCGATGGAGATGATTTCTTCGTGATCTGGGACGAGGCTCTCCAACCACCGGAAACCAACTGTGAACCCATGAATTACGCCGCACCACTCCCGAAAGAACAAAGCCAAGTCAAGGTCACTGATTTGATGAAGTTCTTCGTGCGATTCATGAAGAATGACGCGTTGCCAACAATTGCACACGCTCATCTTGGACAATCAGATGCTCTTCCTGACGGAATCAAGGACCCGAAATGTACGTATCAGAACTGCCGTGCAACATTCGAAGTCAAGCTAACTTATTCTAGGTCTTGAGCTAGCTGCTCTGCACTCAAAGGCCGTGGACTATGTTAAGACTGGACAACCTGCCGAGATGCCAAAGCGCCTCAAGCCTTTCAAGTGGCCCCATTTTATGGAGAAGAGACATCAACCTAGCTACCACTCTGAGAAGATCCTGGGTCAGCTTTATGACAAGGTCGAAAGCGTTGACTTTGTCCCTCAGTGGAAGGAGCCTTTCGATAAGCGTATCTTGCGGGCTTACAAATTGGACGACAGCACTCTGAAGGCAGCTCGCCGAGTAAAATCCGAATACGACACGGCCATGCGTAGAATCATGGCTCAGCAAGAAATCAGTACCGAGTTTGAGGTTTGGTCCACCTTTGTTCTCTCAAGACCTCGTGTCGGCAGCGATTACAAAGTCCAGGAGGCGATGGCAACCATCTCTGACGCTCTGAAGGAGCAATTCCGCGCGATGTGCATGGAGAAAGCTGGAATCAAGGACGGAAACAAGGAGTTCTCCAAGCTAGGTCCTTTTGTTGCGGCCATGTACAAGGTCACAAAGGAAGAATTGGATATCGCACTCGCTGAATGTCGTATGACCAGGATGGTTGGGGGACGAGAGATTCCAAAGCGAAAGATGGAACAGAAATTCATGCCATTGATCTCCTTCCCATGGCTGTTCGAGAAGGAACTTGGCCGCATTGCCACTGGCATTGAGGCGGAAGACGACTTGGCCTGCTTAAGCCTTCCTTTGATTCTGAAGAAGGACGGACAGGCACGCAAGCGACAGGGAGGTGGCGACGAATATGTCGAGGACTACATCCAACAAGAAGACGGTGTTATCATTCATCGTGGTGAGGAGCTTGATCTCTTCCGTCATGATGTGGAATCGGATGACCTATCTGGTGAGAGTGATTTCGAAGAAGCTCGCTCTGTTAGGAAAGACGGTTCATATGTGGTTGGTGAATCCGATGAAGTGGTTTTGAACACCGTCTACCAGGTTAAGCCAACTCCAGCACACCTTCTGAGTGGTACTGGCGTAGAGGACGTTGTGCCACGCACTGAATTGGACGGTTTCGTTGATCCACGGGAGACTGCTCAGCTCGCACACGACTCCAACACAACCAATGGTCAACCTATCGCCACTGCAGTTGCGCCGCTCTCTGCAAACAAGCCAACTGCTGGTCCGATCACCGACTCTCTCTCCCCTTCAATGGCCGATCTTACGATTCTGGACATGCCAATTCCCGAGAGATCAGGACCTGAGGCCGAAGAAGAGCTCTTTGAGGATGTCGAGGAGGAAGAGGTTAATCTGGATGTGGAGGAGTCGTCTCTGGAGAAATTGGCTCGCATGATGGGCTGTTGAATTGAGGAAAGGCCGGCTATTTGCTAGCCAAATTCCAGCAGTGCTCATGTGGTATATGGAAGCTGATGGCTGAATATTCTGAGGTCTGGGAGAGCGAAATGGCCATAATGCCGTAATGACTTGGTGGGAAGTCTGGAGTTCTATGGAAATGGAGTTCCGAGGTTCCTATGTACTGTAATCTAGTAGCATTTGTAGTTTTCCGAGGCAAATGCATTGCAATGAATTTCACGAAGTGAGAGCAAAGTAACTCCTCTCTTATGATTTATTCCATTATTTAAAAGCTCAATTGATTGTTCATAGACGTAGAAATGTGTGTTCCACAGAAGGGGGGTTGAACGTAGTAAATTGGGGCGTCTGTTTCTGAACGACATCGGAACCAAGAAATTTTTGTTTTGAACTTCCCCACTCTCAAACTTCAATTGAACAATCACAATGGCAGAAGAAACAGTCGTCACATCCACATCCCTAGATGCGCTCCCCAAAATCGCCGAGGGAAAAGTCCGAGATCTCTATGAAGTGGACTCGAAAACCCTTCTCTTCGTAGCCTCAGATCGCATCTCAGCCTATGATGTGATTATGGAAAATGTCCGTCTTTCCTCCCCCCAACCCCATCCGCAAGCCTCTAACACATCACAGGGCATCCCCTCAAAAGGCAAACTCCTAACCCTCCTCTCCGAATTCTGGTTCCAGCTCCTACCCACCCTCGTCCCCAACCTCCGCACACACTTCCTCACCCTCGCCCTCCCCTCCTCCATCCCAACCTCCCAAGCCCCCCTCCTCCAAAACCGCTCCATGCAAGTCCGCCGCCTCAAAATCTTCCCTATCGAAGCCGTAACCCGCGGCTACATCACAGGCTCAGCATGGAAAGAATACCAGCGCACCCAAACAGTCCACGGTCTCCCCATGCCCGCAGGCCTCCAGGAATCCTCACCCTTCCCTCAAGGCGCGATCTATACGCCCTCGACGAAAGCCGAGGCAGGACAGAACGACCAAAACATCCACCCCTCCGTCGCCGCCAAGCTCGTAGGCGAAAAATACGCTTCTCGTATCGAAGAACTGGCTCTCGCCCTGTATACAGCGGCGAGAGATTATGCCAAGGAAAGAGGCATTATCATTGCGGATACGAAGTTTGAGTTTGGGGTTGATGAGGAGAGCGATGAGATTGTGCTTGTTGATGAGGTGTTAACACCGGATAGTAGTAGGTTCTGGCCGGTGGGGAAGTATGAAGTGGGGAGGGAGCAGGAGAGTTTTGATAAGCAGTACTTGAGGGATTGGTTGGCGAGAGAGGGACTGAAGGGGAAGGAGGGCGTGAGGATGCCGGATGATGTGGTACGTGAGACGGCGAGGAAGTATAGGGAGGCTTTTGAGGGGTTGACGGGGAGAAGTTGGGAGGATGCTGTTGCGGGGAAGGCTGCGTAGGGGAGAGGAGAGATGATTTCTTTGATCAGATGTCGTTTCCATGACAGAAAGGCAATGGACTTGGATAGAGAGTGGGCTTCACAGCACAATACGGCAGAGCCTGATGCCCCAAGACAGATACCCAATGCAATAAAAGTACTTTCATATGAGGAACATTTTTATGCAACATGACTTATCCTTTCCAACCATGCAAACGCTGTTATTTTCCAATCCCATTTTGCTTTTGCGGTGTAACACATCTATCCTTCAACTTGATCTAGTCATTCAACTCGTCTTCCCATCCCCAGGATACCCAACTTCCTCAAGACCGATCAAAGCACCATTGCCTACCAAAAGCACCCTATTCTTCTCAATCAAAGTCCACTCTGCATCCATATATGTAGTCGGCTCACTAGCAACAATGAAATGCTCACCATGCTCGCTGGCATTTTTGTGCGCATGCGGGTTATGACCCTCCGCACCCTTGGCAGCTTGTTTGCCATTAGCACTCTTCCCATTCCCTTTTCCATGTGGGCCTTTGGCACCATCTGGATGGTCAGGATACTGTCTGTTCAACGTAACGCCTGCAGTAGTGCTGTAGTATAGCGAAGGAGGCTGTTCGGTAGCGTGGTTGCGGAATCGGCATGCCACGAGAGATTTGCCGTCTGTAACAGCGATGTTGAGATCGTTGGGCTGGGCTTTGGCTCCAAGGACGGACTTTTGGATCGTGATGATTGTGGCGATGGTTTTGAAGAGCGCTTCTTTCATTTGCTCGGGAGTATGATATTCCTCCCATGACGCTGGGAACGCACCCTCGCCTTCCTCTCCAGAATAGGGGTTGGGTATGGTCTTCGTCTGGGTAGGACAGAGGTAGGATATCAGCAGGGCTGCAAGATGCTCTGTGTCTGTGCCTCCCTGGATATGCTCGTAGGCCTCCTGACTCATTGCCTCGCACATCTTGCGCTTTACCTTGGTGAAGTCGGAGATATAGCCATTGTGCATGATAGTATGAATGCCAAACGTAAAGGGGTGGTTGTTTGTAGGCGTGATTGCTGTAGCAGTAGCAGCTCTGATATGGGCAAAGACCACTTTACTGTGTGTGTTGCGGCAGATAGAGCGAAAATTCGAGTCGTGGAGAGGAGGCTGAATAGTTTTGTAGAGTGCTGGATGGAGATTGGGCTTTATGGCGTTGGTTTCATGTTGAGTAGGGGAGAAGAGAGAGAGAGTTGGTGTATACCAGGCCATGCCGAAACCATCCACGTTAAACAAGCGGTTGCGGGTTGTGATTTCGGCTTTAGTGGTGGGTTCTGCGTGGACGGTGGGGTCGTGGGAGAGGAGTTTGGGGAGGTAGTGTTCGTGGACTTGCTTGCTGAGAGCATGGGCTGGAGCTGGAGGAGTGTTAGAATGTTGGGTTTGAATTGGGAGGTAGGGTAGGTGAACTTACTGACGAGAACGTCTTCAAGGAGACAGGGCTCCGAGTTGGAGATATAGGCAAACCAACGACACATTATTGCAGTTGCTGGGAGAAGTAGTTTACCTTGAGGTTGAAGGAAGAGAAGAATGCAGCTCAAATTGAGTGACTTAGCAGTGATATGTAGAAGGCCGAGACTCTTGGTTCTGAAGACTTCAATGGAAGATGGAAGAGATTGAAGTTGTTGAGGAGAAGGAGGAAAAGGAAATACGAGAGACTTATACGTACCGACTCAGCCGGGTCTCATTCTCATAACCATCAGACGTGGCAGGTTGATTCGCGGGGAAGGGATGGATGCGGAGGGGAGATGCACAGTGCGTATGTATGACAGAGCGGCTGGCGTTCCTGGCAAGCTTGGAAAGCTTGGAAAGCTTGTTTCGACAGGGGTTGCCACAAAAATCCTCGACGTCGCCTCCATCCCTCGTCATCAGAACGACAAGAACATCAAGATCAAAGCCATCCATTATCGGTATTCAGGATAAGGATGGAGTCTAAATGAAGTCATTATTGATCTTGGATTCCTTCCAATGGCAGCATTACGAAGAGCTCAAGAGTCAATTGCTCCCGTACCTGGAGATCTACTCGTGAAACCCCATGGAATTCTGGAAGGAATCACAGTTCTTGCTTTCATTTCTTTCTTGGGTACACAGTCTGAAGGACTGGCGCACTTCATTGTCTCTTAGACTTCCTCCTTAGTGGCGAGGTATTCGAGAGTGAGGGGGGGAAAGCTGCCATCCTTGAAAGAACGCATTTTCAGTAACATAAAATTCAGGCAGTAACCGACATCCCTGCGACGCGAAAGTCCTGTAGTATTATATCTAATACTTTAAAATTCCTCACTATATATTTTCTTTTACAAAATGTATATAAAGGCTCATTAATTGCACTCTGATTAGTATCAACCTTACACTATACTTCTTCATACTATGGTTTTTCTTCGCCTTAACTATATTTTTATAGCTCAGAATCCTAATAGAATAAAATTTAGTACGGGATTATTTTCAAAAAAAAAAAAATTAAAGTTTTTAAATTTTTTTTCCTGTTATACCTTAAAAGAAGTAAATTCTTGTCTAAGAGTGGCCTCTGAACCCATGAACCCACGAAATATTGCTCGGCTATTTGCTGTGTTTCGTTCCGGCCTTAGGCACCAGGGCTCAACCGTGGCTGGGGTAAGAGTCTGCACCCGATACCAGCAATGCGGTACCCAATCCAAAAAAAAATTTATTAAAAAAATTTAAGTTAGGTATAATAACTGTATACGAAGGCTATTACTGGCCTTACTATAGAAACTAGGTTTAAGTTTATAATTAAGATATAATAAAAATTTACGTATTGCTGGTGATTTACGTATTGACCATCCTCACCCAATAGGCGTAGCCTATTGGGTGTCGGGTGGGAGTCGAACGGCTACTGAGGCTGCGAAACGCCCAAGGGCTCAAAAGGGCAAGAATGAAAATAATTTTAGTGTGGGCGAAAGGGCGGCGGCCTTGACTTCATAAGTTGTCCATTCGCCGCGTTCACAATCTCCTCCGCCATCAAAAATAAAAATCAAGAAGACCGAAAGTAGTGGATTCAACAACACTACTTCCCAAGAAGCGTTGCATGCGTCAAGCAGCTTCGCAATCCTTTGGACCTTTGGAACACGCCCTTGGACTATTCAAATTCAATTCCCAGTAGACGTTAATCACCTTGGGCTGAGACATATTCCAGTTGCTGAAAGTCTGCTCCCCGGGTCAAGGCAAGTCCTCTATTGGACTGCCCTCTAGGCCTACTGCCTCCCACCGCCGGAACACAAAGGAATCCGCGGTAGCAATAGGGGACGGGATATCGGCAGGCTCTTTCCGTGATTCGGAATAACCGCCGTCGAAAGCTCGTCCTACCTCTGCTCCTTACGGCTCAAACTTAGAAACGGAAATGCGGCAGCCGGGCACCTTCGACGAGAACACACAAGGCCAATGCAGCCAGAATACGGCACATCCTTTGCAAATACTGCCTCACAGCAGATATATTGTCCCCTTTGCAAGAATCCTACTCGGTCTGTCCTCCCCGTTGCCTGATGCCTGTTGATGCTCTGGTCCCTTTTCCTCATATTTTTTTTTGTTTATTTGGTTCATTCTTGTTCCCCTCCCGGAATCGTTCATACTGACTGGCAATATAAACCAATGACCATAGGATAGGGTATAAGACATCCGAACGTGAGACCGGTATGTGTCAGTTGAGTTTGATCCCGTATTGTGCTAGAGTACTGTCACCGCGTTATGGCAAATATATGTATCTTAGCGACAATCATGGGGGTAGCGCGTAGATCCCCTCCCATGATCTCGACAGATACTTCAACGACAGTCCATGAGGGTAGCGCGTAGATCCCCTCTCATGGACCCCAATGATGCCTCATCAACAATGACGTAAGTCCCCTCCCAGTGCCTCATGTTTCCTTTCTATGTCCACCAGACCAATCATTTTGAACGAATTTCAAGGTACGCTTTCCAGCATCGTCTCTCATATCTCAGCTACTGAACAGGAAGAAAGCTGACTTATTTTGAACCATTTGCCCACTGCAAGCAGTGTCTTGCCTCTCCCTCGTCCTCAAAATGTAGGTACCTTCAAAATAGACCATCGCTGACCTGATACAGGGGCTCATCTGCCCATACTCCTCACCTTCTGATGTCTTATACCCTTACTATACAAGTCAAAGGAGCACTGCTCTCTAGACCCTCCTCATACTCTGATCTTACATTAAAAGATAAGGATGAAGCACTTATGAGTGGAGACACTTGGATTGAAAATGAAGAAAGAATGGGAGAATCGACGCCTTCGGAGTTTGGCAGCCAGAGCCGGAAACTGGTCCAAGAATATATGCCGACTGAATTTGAATCGCTAAATGAAATAGTGGAGCTCGAGGAGACTCAATCATCCAAGAACATTTCTGACATCTTTGGTTTTGTTATGAGAGGCGAATTTGATGACTTCGTTGAGGCGAATAGCGACTCTGCTTGGCGAACTGGCTTACACACCAGCCCATCAGCTCAGACAGTGCAGGATATCGGTGATTTCGACGCCAGCAACATTCAAGATCTTGATTATTATTTGTTTCCGACCTGGATGCACAACGATCCAGTGATGTCTGCTGGGGATATTACCGCAGACCAAGGCGGTGTCCCTACAACGTAAGACTCTTCTCCGTGTTCTCACTGGATTCAAACTGACACTTCTGGAAGAACATCAAGCGCTTCAGACGGTACTCCCGAAGCCGCAAAAAGCCTCAAGTCAGTAGAGCTACTAACCTCTTTCTCATTCCTCCGAATTTGACTAACCCATATCTCACTAAAAGGAAGAAGACTAGAAGAGCCCGCAAATCAGCCACAATTTGCCAGGACCCAAGCTCCAGACCGTAAGTAATCCTTCACTGACGGCCAAATCCTTTGATCTAACACAGAATGCTTAGAAACGGCTTCGTATGTGGTATGAATGGCTGCACCCGATCTTACGGCAGAATATATGAACTCCATCGCCATCAGAAGATTCATCTGGCATCAAGGCACACAGCTGCCACTTCGCAATCTGTGATCGAGCCGGTCAAAATGGGTTCATCAGGAAGGATTACCTGAAGCAACACTTGAGGCAAGTTCATGAGATTTCTGCCTAAGGGAAGGTGTGGGAAATGCTTTTCGGCTTGGGAAGAAGTATTGAGTGGTGCTGCCTTCGTCTTTCATTTGCAGCAATGGATCGTGGTGGGTTTCTTTGGCTAGGGGGTATTCAATGGTAGAGTAATAGGGGGCATGTCTTGAAAGGGCGCAATATGGGATGCTTTATTTCTTTTGTCTGTGTTCGCGAGTTCTAAGACCATATCCTGCTTCAAAGAATCTGTCTTCAGAGTATAAAGACATGTCTCGGACTCATGACTACTCGCTAGGACCTCTGTTCTCTCCCTGATCAAGCAGCACTGACTCCGAAATTTCCACAAGCACGTGTTCAAGTAGCTCATCGAAGCAGTTCATTTTCTACAACACCCTTCCAAAGGCTCAGAATGGGCCTTTCCGATATGGCACTTCGACATCAAGCCTGCAAACGTCTTCCTACACTGGGATAACCCCAAGACCGCAATCCATATCCCGAGATTCTTTTAAGAGACTTTGGAGTCGCCGTTTTAAAGACGAGTGGCATGGTCCCTTTATCAGTACTCCGAGTCACGCTGCTCCTGAACCAACCCATGGACATTGTTCCGCGACAACAGATGTATGGGGCATTGGGGCCGTGCTACAGTATGGACAATCGGTCCGTTGCTTTTTCGCTCAGAAGATAAAGCGGACCCACAGATCTTTACAGATGAACCTAGCTACTGAATCCATTTGTCGCTAGCTAATTACGAACAGCAGCCTCATCTCTTTTACCTGCTTGCAATATCCGCCAATTGGGTGCAGGCGCTTTGGCCCAGTAAGATCTAGGGGGTATGGACCATACCTTCCGCACGCCTAACGAGACCATTTTTCCATCAGAATGGCGTTTCGACATAGGGTCAATAAGCTGGATATTCTAGACATTTGTTTCCAAGCTACTAGAAACAACGGTCTGCTCCACCTGGATCCCATTCTTCGATGGCGCTTCGAACACTCAAACAAGTTGGAATATTGTTAGGACTTTTTCGGAGCAAGTAGCAGCGAGGAGACAAGTCACAATGTTTATCTTTGAGAATATCTAGGTTTATATATTATTGACCCATCGCACCTTCAATGATATCTTCCTTACTCCCTCATATATCCACCCATAAGCCATGATTCCTTTTCATCCAAAACGCCAAACTCTACCCAAACTCCTTAAACATTCCCAAGAATCAAAACACCCGCTAATGAAGACCAATAAGTATCCCCTCCGACCCAACCTTCTCCAGCTGCTCCCTCGTCAACAACTTCTGAGCAATAAGCTCTTCAACCACCTCCCCTCTCTCCTCCTCTTCATCGTCCTCATATTCCTCCGTATCAAAGAACGGCTCCTCAGTCGCTTTCCTTAACGCATTATTGATAAATGGCAATGGCGGCATGCCGGCTTCTGGACTGGAGGTGTATTTGTGCAAGCCGGTGATGGTGTCGAGGTGGAGTTCTGTGGGTTTGGGCCAGGACTCGTGGTAGAGTTCTAGGACGATGACCATGATGCATCTATTTGTGGTTAGTGAGGAGAAGGGTAAAGAGGGAGGGGAGGAAAGTGTACATGAAGACAAGTGCAAAGCTAAGACATCGTTGTACTCGACGGTTACGGATCGTGACTAGTGCAGAGCCCTTCTGCTCGTGATCTTTGACGAGCATAGCGGTGGTGGCTGTGTACAGTATGAAACCAAAAAAAGAGTCTCCAACCCTGTGGATGGATCTCTTGGTCGTTCTTGGCTGTGGGGTGTTCGTCCGATGTATTTCCTTCAATACAATAGCGTTCCGCTGTAGAGTACTTTCAACAAATTCAAAGACGACCAACCAGTGACACTTGCACGCTGAACAGAATTTGAAAGAGTACAAAGTAGAAATAATTTACTTAGACACGGAGTATTGGAGAAAGACATTCATCTCCCGCCATGTTCCAAAAATCTCATTCCGTCGACAACATGCCGGGATCCAGGACCCTGAAACGTGGGCTGTCGGGGCTTCAACGGAACAAAGGCTTGCCTTGCTTCTTTTGTATGAGAAACGTATCAACGCGGGGATAAGCGAAAAGCATTGTTCAACCAGTGAGCTTTGATGCAGGAGATGGGATGAGCTGTGGGTCCATGAATCTAAAGGGTCCTTGCTGGTGACATTAAGGTTAATGGTGGATGGTGGAGTGAGTGCGGGTTTCATGATTCCGAGGATTGGGGTTTGGGATGTGAAGGTTTATTTTTAGAATTTTGGTGTTTGGAAAATTTGCTGGTGATTGGTGTTGAAGAGCTGAAGCATTTGAAGGTTCGTGGAAGTTGATGTTGTGAGCGATGAAGATTGAAAGGAGGAACGAGAAAAGAGAAGAGGGCCCAGGAAATACAACTGCGACTCGCCTGGAGAACCACACTCGCATTCGCACCAATAAGAAGCATCTTTACACAACGTTTCTATTCATTTACTACATACCTATCCACACTTTCGTGGCGATCGTCCCCGATCCAGATCTTATGATCATGATGAGCTTGCTACCCCCAATTTATGCGATGCCCCAAGACCTTCGCAACCAAGACCTCAAGCCTTGTTCTCCATGCTGTCCGGCCGTCCCTATCTACTATCCATAGCCTCCCAAACTCGGCGCCAAACATGCAAGTCCTCTATCACTACAGCGGCCTCGCGAGCGTTAGAAATCCATCACCGTTGAACCTCACGCCTCACCCCTATTTTCCCTAAACTCATTCCTCGCCTCGGTTCCCAACCCGACACCCTCCTCGAAGCTCCCTCTCCGTCCCCAATTCCTGGGCTGCCTCTTCAGGAACGCTCCCACCGCACCCAAATACCCCTCATGGCGCAAGAAATACGCCTTTTTCTCGCCGTTACTCCAAAACTTGATGGCATAGGATAGCGTATTCATCGTCTGCCTATGGCCCCGAATAAAACTCCCCCCGAAATATATCGTCGACAAGGAATGCTTCTCGCTTTGGAGATATGCAATTTGGCCGATGTTGTTCGATATAGCGTACAAGAGAGATCGCGAGATATCTGGCGCGGTGAAAGGAGCGGACGAGGATTCTGATGGGAGAGGTGCGACCTTGGGAGCTAGAGGGTTCGAGGAATGGGAGTGAGAACCTGAGGATTCGGCATCGCCATTTGTAAGGCCTCCACTGTCCTCAGCTTCTCGTTCAGCTTCTCTCTTCATACGGAACACCTTTCCGAACGAACTCGCAATGGTGCTGCTCTTCAGCCCAATCTTGCCGTAGTCGGTCCCATAGATATCTCCTACCAGCATATCGACTTTGGTGTTATCTCCTCGTTCCGCCATTCCCAGCATTTCGTCAAATGTTCTTGCCCCCGTGAGGAGGGACAGTAATCCCCAAAGTGTACCACCTCCCAAAGACGTTCCTCCTACTCTCTGGTACTCCCGCGGTCCGGAGACTTTGATCATGCTCACACCGGAGCCGATGTTGACTAGGAGGTAGGGGTAGATGTCTGGTCGCGGGTCGTCGAAGTGCATTGGGTCTGTTTCGCTGTATGTGAAGACCTCGCGTGGGATTTCCGTAATGAAGAAATCGAGTCCTGTTCTCACCTATTAGCCACGATAATCCAACTCACCCACAGCAGAGGCGTGGGACATACCAATAATAAGACACTCCATCTCATCCTCCCTCAAAACGTCTACGCCTAACGCTTCTCTGATTTTGTCATAAAACTTGTATGCCCCTCCCCCAGTCGCCATAACGCATAGCTCCCCCGGTCTCGACCCATTGAGTTTCTGCTGCTTGATCTTGAGTTCCTTCATGAACTCCACGCAGTCGTCTATCCGGTCCGTTTCGAAGTTCATAAAATTCAAGCGTCCACCAGGCTCTCGGGAATGGGGTTCGCGGGAGAAATATACGAGTTTGGCTAGAGATCCCCCAATCTTGCGTTGCAATCAGCAACAATTCCCATGAAAGAGCAAAAGGGGCGTACATCTACACCGACAACAGGGGATAGGAGACATACATCAATGGCAATATGACTGACGACAGCCGTATGATTCGGCAACCGAATATCCTGTGTATCATAACTTCCTCCATTGACGGAACCATTAGGGCTCGCCGAATCCTGATCAACAATGAACGCTCCCTTCACATTAATCTTAACTGAGCCAGGATGTATGATCGTGCTGTCAATCTCAGCGGTATTCGTGCGCATGCGCAGCGGTTTCGCGGTGGTGATGGAGGGGCTTTGCGGGGCATTCTGGACCTCGCTCAGAGGGAGCTTGTTTGCCTGCGGGATATCCGCAGACATGGCGGATGTGTTTCTGGCGCGTATGCCAGGGAAATAGGAGGTTTATGAAGGCATCAATGGGTTGCTTTGTTTTCATTCGAGTAGTCGTATGTCGGGATTATTTTGTAGTCCATTGCCGAAGCTGTTCTTATCGGGCGATAAGGGAAAAGGGTCCTCTCGCCCGAGGTGCGAGGCTTTCTGGGCGCGGCGTCCAACAATTGAGGTGGCGCGGATTACTATCATGTTTTCTTTTGTTTTAGAAAGAGCTGGGCGTACGGGCAAATGATGAGAATATCAGAGGTCGGGTGATTGATGAGACATGGATTGCTTGGTGCTGATGAGTTGGGATCCCAACGAGTCCAGGCACAGCCTCCTCTCTCTAAACTTTATTCAAAGGCTAATGTCTAAGACTTACAACTCTTCTTTTGTAGAGTCAACGAAAGAAGTTGTTTGAGATACTGGTTTAATTGGTTTATATGATACATTCATTATATATCGACCCCCGACTTATATCGAACGATTCTGATTCAATTTATACCACGTCATGGGTCTCTATAAGATTAAATCGAACGCTCTATTCATAGATCTATTACGAAGGCAGGGCGCTCAGCGTACTTAAGCGACGGAAGAATAGTCGCACCGTTGATAAATGAAGCTTTTTGATGTTTTTTACTCTCGCATTTCGACCTAATCTCTTATCGCCCAGAGCTTAAATCGCGATATATTTGGCTCAAGTGTTGATAATTAAACCCTGAAATATAAGGCATTACAACCCGTATAAGAGACCACTCCTCCTATATCGAACGGTTCTAAGCTCATAAAAACACGATTTAAGGTTATATCATCGTATTATATAAACCAATTAAAGTAGTTCAAACACACAACATAGAATTTTGTGAAAATATGAGTCTCCGAAGCCATTCTTGGCAAGCAGCCTTGAGAAAGCCCAAACATTTACGAACCAATGGTCCAAGCTATCAACCTCACTTCAGCCGAAATCGAAGACCCTGCTCGTTTCGGAAATCTTGACCCGGCTACACCATCAGCGCTAACAATCCCGGTAGCTAAATGCTGCTCTACTCCGGTGCATACGATATAAACGTCTTTGATGCGGATTGGGATACCCGTGGCACTTGGTGAGGCTCTCTCAGCCGTGCCAGGCTCCTATGTTGCGGCAGATTACAAAGGCCCGCTGTTTCTGATCACTGGTGCCCTAGATGCAGTCTTCTGCCACTCCGATGCCGTATGCCCTGGCAACCGCAATAACACCGAGGCTCTCTATCCGAATGCGAAGGTGTTCAACATTTGGCAACCGCCGGATGCTGGCCGTGTTTGGCACCTGCACTATGAGGGCTATGTTACCTTTGGTATTGCTCATCAGCAAAACAACGAAGCTTAAGTAACGAAACCATGCTGCCCCTTCTGACCTCATCCTCGCGTCGTCCCCTCCTATTTCTACTCAGCGTGGACCGCTGATCCGACTCAATCGAGACACTGTCTGATACGCTGACTTCGTTCCCAAGAGCCCGGCTGGAATCGAGTGAGTATCTGCTGTGACTGGGTGACGAGGGTGATGGAAATCCCTACTGAGGCGGTGATTGTTGCGATGCCGAACCATCATATGTGGATCCTATCCGCTGTTGAGCCGTTTGCTGGGTATTGTTGGAATTTCCAAAAAGCATCTAAGGTCTCAGCGCTTCGTGGAGACTGGGGATCGACGAAGTAATGCCTAGTGTGAGTCCCCGTATCGTAAGGATAGACTTGGGAAGGGTCGTATTCTGGGTTCATATTGAATTGCGGCGAGGTTCTCGCTGAATTATCCATCTCATGTGTTCCGGCCACGCCTTTTCTCGTGGTTGGTGTTCCTATCACTGGTGCGCTTGGGACTCGAGATGCTGCAGGTGTTGATTTCTCAGGAAATTGGCTATCGGGATGGGGCGGAATATCAAAATGCCGCGGTGGTTTGGGAGACTGCTCTCCTGTAAGAGTTCGCTTATATTCGTGGTACTCGAGTTGGCGTGTTTTCATGCTAGGATGGAAAGCGAGAGGGACGTTGGTTGTGTCATTCATGGCTGGATGGGGTTTATATTTGACCTGAGGCCGCTGGATTCCGACACTAAGTCTTCAGTCTCTGGCACCTTATTCTGTGTTCCTTGGGAGGAGTCATTGATCTCAGGATTATGATCTTCCGTTTCTTGCATAGAGCTCTGGTTCCCCCAGCACATCATTTTTGGGTACGTGCATGAGTCCATCTCCGTTCTATCTTGCTGTCAGTCTACCCAGTTTACGCGAGGGAATTGGTTGCCCACCAATGAACGCTCGCTTTTCAAAGGCTTAATGTCATGCCACATACTGATACCGTTGCTTTGGGTTTCCCAGGGTTGTTTTCCATCATCTTCTTCGTAAGGGCGATTGGCTAGTTGGCCTGGGAGGTTATCAATTTTGGCAATAGCACGCCTGAGTTTGTCTTGGTCTGCTTTCAATCGAAGCCGCAGTTCTCTCGTTCTCCTGTCTTCTCCTTCAGCAATCTCATCCCCGCTCAACGATCCTGACTTACATAGATCCGAACTCAAAGGCTCGAGTCGCAGGTTGGTGGCGGAGCGAAGAAATTGTAGCCTTTCAAGTTCGAGGCTGCAGATCGTGTATGGAAGCAAGTCAACAGTTCCACCTCCAGCGTCGCAGATGACGACAACATCACCTTCCTGGAGAATGGTGTTAGCAATTGATTCTCAATGATATCAGCAGAGAGTGAAGCGTACTCTAAACGTCATCCCTTCGGCTTCCTTCCAAGGACTCTTCTTTTCATTAGGACTGCTCTGACTTCCTTGTCCCGACCGTTCGTTCTGTCCCCTCTGTTCCCGTAACAAGAGTTGCTCTGTTAATAGACAACCGTCCTTCCAAGATCGAGGAGGAATCGGGATGGACCGTGAGAGTTTTCGTGGAGCATAAATGGCTCTGAGATCATCGAATCAAAGCCAGCCTTGCTTGGTGAGTCCAGGAACCACGATATTCCAAGCTCCCTCAACAATAAGTCCTAGAATCGATGTTGTTATTATTACAAGGGTATCATACCACGCCAGCATTACCGTCGTCAACGAGGATTTTGAGCTCCCACTAGAGCAAATGCATTGGCTGTTGGCCATAGAGCCGTTGTTGATACTGGTCTTGCATGCCGAGGTGACTACTGAAGCGGTGAAAGCAATGGTGCTGGCGATCTGCGTATCGTAACCCGAATCGGGACCAATAGATGACGAGACAGAGGAAATGTTCGAAATGCTTGACTCAAGTATTTTCGATCCAGTAGAAGAATTGACAGTGACAGGTTTGGTTGCGAAAGCTTGATTGTGAAGCCACGGGTAGATTTCCGGCAAGTCATGCAATGCAAAGTTGTTGGCCGATATGAACGCAAAGTTTCCCCAGGTCCAACGATCAAGCTATCGAAGACGAATATCTTGGACCCGTGTATTTCTTTTTCGAGATCTGCCGGAGGTGGAGGCTTGTGAAGTCGCTCAGAGCCATAAGGGCTTGGGTTGTTGGGTGCCGCGTTGCCAGACCCAGATCCAGTGTTCCCAGCACCTGAAGTTGCGCCCCTCTGTGAAGGGACGTAGTCATCGCGAGGCTTCGAAGTCGTCAATTTTGGGCCTTCACGTATAAATGCATCGGACTTACAGGTTGTGGTGTTACAGATGTATGTCTGTGTAACGGGAAGTTCCGAGGTAAGAGGTGCGATTCCCGAAAGGATCACGATCACGAGGATGAGCATTTTGCCCACACCCATGACGTTAATGATATGTAGACCAAGCTTTTGATATCGTGCGTGG
>NXFV01000667.1:0-18366 GCA_002803225.1 Gamarada debralockiae | reverse complement strand
GGATTACAGTATATCAGAGAAGTAGCAACAGGGGAAGGGAGACAATAGTAATTGTATTGATAAGATGTTCTATAGTACTAGTACGCTTGTGTATTATATGAACTCAAGCTTGCCTCTAACTCTATAGCTAATAGAGCTTATATATATACATTAGTAGTCTGGCCTATACTCTGCCCTTAGCCGTCCTTCGCTCTTATAGCCGCCTTATAGTCGTTGTTCGTATATATAGCTGTTTTACGGCCCGGTTTCCGCTTGTATAGCCTGTTCTACAGCCTGGCCAAATGTTGAGCCTGGCTCAAGTAATAATCGCTATATGAAATCGCCTGTATACCTTCAAGAGCTAGGCTCTTGTTACAGAAAGTATCTATAAAACTCTAGAATACAACTACCTTAGCTAGCTATAAGGAGCTATAGATTAAATATAATCTAAAAACTATACTTCTAATCTTCTAGAGATAGGTTTTAGGCAAGATCTTAGTAGCTAGGACTTACTATAAAGCTATACTACTAAGGCTATTAGAAATAGAGGTATATATACTACTAATCGATCTGTATCTAAATAAAAGACTTATAGAGTTTAAATAATACCTATAAGTCTCTAGTAAGTATAAGCTTATTAAGAACATATATAAGAAGATTACTATATAACTTTGATCTAGGTAGTCGCGCCTAGGATAGTCTTGTGACTAACTAGTAGTAGAATAGGCTATATAATAGGCCCTAGTAGAGTACTAAGAAAGGTTGACTTAGTATATACTAGCTAGAGAGTAGTAGTTAAGATAGTATATAGAGTAAAGTAATAAAGATAGAAGAGTAAGAGTACTAGGGATATTAATAGCTAAGCTTAAGTCTAACTTCTTAGTATTAGTACTTAAGAAGTATACTAAGCTTACAAAGATATAAAGCTCGATACTTACTTAACTATATACTAAGAAGATTAGTCTATATATCTTCTTATTTAATAGGCGGGTTCTAGGCATTAATATACTATATTATAAATATAGAGAAGATAAGAAGATAGTAGAGTACCTCCTCTTATAATACTATAAGCGAGCGTAATTATAATACTTAGGGGCCTTCCTACTATATATATAGTAGGACTTAATAAACGCTCTAAGCTCTCTAAAACATACGCTAATAATAGCTAGAGAGCTTATAAAGTTAAGTATACTTCTAGAGTATAAACTAGCGAAGGAACTAGAGAAGCTCTAGAGCTATCTAATACTGCTACTAAGCTCGAGCTACTCTAACCTACTAAATATTACTACTCCTAACTAACTATCCCCTAGGGCCTCTAAGGCCCTATTCCCTCCTTTTTTATTAGCTGCTAGTAGATCAGTGAGGAGCTACTAGTACAAAATTAGACGAATAACTAGAGGATATTAAAGATATATAGTTTTTCACCTGGCCTTATTTTTAAGGTATAGTTTTTACTATGTACTTAGATTAAGGAAGTTCTGTATAGCCTTTATAGGCTCGAGCAGTATATAATTAATAATATATATCTTAGTAAGCTTATATACTTTATAAATTAGGCGAACTAAGGGAATAATTACTAAATCTTTAAGAGTAGTAATCTTATAAAGACGTTCTATTTTATATAGTTCTATATAGCTAAATTATTAATAGAATAATATATATCGAGTAAGTTATATATCCTTTTATTATTAACTTAAGTAGTACTTTATCTTTTACTTCTCTTTTCTCTTTATCTTTAACTTAGAATTAAATTTACCAACTAATTTAGTATTAGTTAAATAGTCTCTTTTGTCTATAGCTAGGAATAAGATATTATAAGAGTTAGTTATTTTATTAGTATAGTCGCTTATAGCCTTAGTAATTCTATTAATAATATAAACCTTTTTCTTTTAAACTACTTTAAAGATTACTTTATTATTTAATTTAAAGTATATCTTCTTATAGTTAAATATACTAACTAAACCCTTTTTATAAATCTTTTATCTAAATAAAAGATTAATCTTAAGATTAAAGATAAAGAGGATATTTAAAAGTAAAGTACTTTTTCTATCTTAGACTTATATTACTACTTATCTTATTTTATTTAAATATAATCTTTTCCCTTTAACTTAAATAATATAATATTTAATTAAAGTTAGAGATCCCTTAAAGAGATAGAGTTAATTAGTTATATAGGATAAGATACTAGAATTAGTAATTTAGTTAGAAGAAGAGACCTTATAGATTATACTTTAAGAGATAGTAATAGTTTTATTACTTAATTCCTTATTAAGAAGCTTAGTCTTAACCTTAGAATAAGATAAATTATCTTTACTAGTAGTATATATATACTCCTTAGACTAAAATCTAGATTATATACTATTATATCTTAATAGTAATCTATAGTCTAATAAGGGACCCTAAGATAATAGTTTAAGAATTAGCTTAGGATTATTATACTTAACTACTTTTCCTTTTTATAGTTAAAAAGTAAACTTATAGATTTATTTTTAGTATAAATAGTAAAGAAGTTAATAATCCCTTTTATAAGAGTAGTATTAACGCTAATTTTAATTATTATTAAATAAAGGGGATAGTATATAATAGTACATAAGTAGTAAAAAAGAAGTTCTCCCTTAGAAGTTATAGCTTCAAGTCGAGTTACTAGGCCCTTATTAGCTCGAGTTAGTAAGCCCCCCTTTACTAGTTTAATATTAGTAGTTATTTAAGAGTATAAATACTACTTTACTATAAGTAGTAAGTATAGTATTAGCCTTTATAGGAGTTCCCTCCTAGTCCTTATAATCTTAAAGAATATCTATTTATTTATTCTAAGAAAGATTTCTTTATATATTAAGGATATTAATAGTTTCTCTCTAACTTTCTAGAATCCTATCTAAAAGAACTTAAAGTATAAAATCATAATTATATATAGATAATAGTAAAAGCTTTATAGTAACTATTATCTAATAAAGCTTAGAGATAGTTATCTAGGCCTTATTAATTATTATTCTTAGTTTAAACTAAAAATTATAAAGTTTTTAGTTAGTCTTATATTCTACTATAGATCTAACTTTAGTATATTTCTTAATAAGTATATCTTATTTACCCTTTACTATTATATAACCCTTCTATTCCTTAGTATTATACTAGTTAATATAGTTATATAATTAAAATAGAACTAGAGCTTTATCTATCTTATATTATTCCTTTTTCTTATAATCTTAATATCTAATAGTAAAGATAGTATTATCTATAGAGGTCTAATTATTATTACTCTATAGATTAAAATAAATAGATAATTTAGGGGTATAGATAAGAGTAGGTTAATAGCTATAAGCTAGTATAAAGGTATAGTTATATAAGATAATTTTATAGGTATAAAATCGTTTCTTTCCTTTAAACTAATATATTATTTACTTAATCTATTACTCTCGATTCTCTTAAGTAAAGATATTAGTTAGTATTTATTAAAGCCCTCTAGGTTATTAAAGCTATATAATATTATTATTATAAGCTATTATCTTATAGTCTATAGTTTAGATTTAATATTATAGCTATTGAAGTAAAGCTATTAGTATTAAAAGTAAATTAAAAAGAATAAAAGAAATTCAATAAAATAAGTATAAATTAGTAAAAATAGTTATATTTATTAGTAGAAATAATTATATCTACAAAGATATAATATATATAAGAATAGTTATATCTACTATATCTTTATAAGAATAGTCTTATCTATAGTATAGTATAGTATAGGAATAATTATATCTATATTATAGTAGTTTAGCTATCTTAATATATTTCCTCTCCTCTTTACTAAAGGCAAACCTAGGTATATAACCTATTAAATAGTTATAACCTATATTATATAGATATAGTAATAGAGTAAGACTAAGGCTAGAAGATAGAGTACTTTTATTAGTTTCGTATAAAGAGAGAAGGAGAGCTATTCTCTCCTAAGATATTTACTCTCGCGTATATTATATAGATATACCATACGCTTAGCTTAATAGGCTGTACTAATACAACTTCTTAATACTTTTAACTATTATAATAGACTATCTCCTTCTATAATAGAGTAGATTCCGGCTATAATTCCTAAAAGAGTCCTATTCTAGTTATTTCTACTTTATAAGAAGTAAAGGAGTTCTAATTTATAAGGATTAAAGTTAATATCTTTTGATTTACTTTACTTAAGAGTCTTTTAGAAGTCCGTTTCTAGCTATTTATAATTCCTTTCTAAATCTATAGAGATTTATAAAAGCCCTATATTATCTATATATTTAAATTAGTTTATTAGGGTCCTAAGCTAGAAAAGAGGGGCTATATATAATATAAAGAGAATTAAAGAGATTAGGGAGTCTTATAAGAGGCTATACTATATACTTATCTTTAGGCCTATAAGTCTATTAAGGTAGATCTATATAAACTAATCTATTATAAAAGACTAGACCTAGCAAATAAAATTATCTAGCTAGTCTTATTTGTAGAGTCTATTAACTAGCCTACCTAGGAGTACTCTATTAAAGGCTCTTTTTATATCTATTATAAGGAGTAAGACTTTAAGGCTATTATTTAATATCTCTTTAATATTATATATAAAATAAATTATAAGGTCTATTATAGACTATAAAGATAAAGCTTTAAATTATTAGCTTAAGAAGATCTATAAAGAGATAGCTAGCTATACTATTTTTTATATAAGTAGTCGTTTAAGGCCCTTATCTAGTATAGACAAGAGAGCGATTAGTCTATAAGCTCGCGGGGATATATAGTCTACTTTGTTTGGCTTAGGGATTATAGTGAGGATTATAATCTAAAACAAAGCCGAGTAGTATTTATAAATAAGGTATTATTAAAAGAGAGTAAATATATAAGACTTAATTTATAGCTAGGCTACTTTAAGGATAATTATAAGAATCTTATCTAGACTAGGGATAGTATTTCCTGCTTTAAGGATTACTTTATAGATATTAGTAACTATTATAAATAAAAAGTTAATTTTATAGCTAGCTATAAAGGGGGAGTTAAAGGGGATATTATTAGCTTTAGCTATATTAATAAGAAAGTTCTAGATAAGAATCTTATACTTCTCTATAATATTACCTATAAGTCTTAGCTAAGGGTTTTATAAGTCCTTAAAAGAAGGGCTTTAGTAAGTACCTATTAACTTATACTAATTAGTTATTCTAAAAAACGTTCTTAATATCTTATATAAAGTTAGCTTCTTCTCCTAAAACTATCTCTTAGTATTATAGACTATATTCCGGAGCTTATAGGCTAACTATTTAGTCTATAAGGTCTAGTATTCTCTTGCTATAGAGTTATACTTTATATTCTACTATAGGTAATCTATATTCTATCTTAAGGAATATTTTATAGACCTATTAAATACTTTACTAATCGCTTATATAAGGGCTATAGCTACTTTGTCTAGGTCTATACTATTAAAGGAGTCTAAAAGTAGAGGGAGAGCTTAGTAGTTCTTTAAAAGGAGTCTTATAAAGAGTTCTTAGTTAAGTATATTAATCTATAGCTATTTTAAAGGGTTTATAGAGCGGATATTCTAATTAATAGTTATTAAGAGGGGGGTATAGTCTGTAATAGTATCTAGATAGGTTATAAGTATTATAGGAGCTATTAATAAACTAGTAAAAAAGACTAAGTCTAGAATATTGCCCTATATATATATACTAATATTATTTTTAAATATAAAAACAAATAGGTTTTAATCTAGCTAATTTATAAAAAGGCTAGTAAGGGAAGAGGTATATAAAGTAGAGTAATCCTACCTAGAGTAATATAAGTTAAAGTCCTCTATAAGAAAGACTAAGTTAAAAAGTAATTATAAGAGAGTCAAAAGAGTCTTAATCATTTATCCTATATCTATAGTATAATAAGGAGTATTATAAGTATTAATAATTAGAAAAGGGGAGGTATTATAGGCCTAAATTTAAAGAAATATTAAGTCGCGGGTTATAGTAGGCTATATCTAGTCTACTAAGAATCCAGAGCCTTTTTATATATAGGATATAACTCGTAGGTAAGTTATCTAGTTATCTAAGGGAGTAAATAATTTGTATATTAGGTAGACTCTTAGAATCCTCTATAAGTAGTCTATAAATATATAGAGTTCTTAAATTAAAATAATATTAATAAGAGAATCGTTTATAAGTATAAGTATAATCTTATATAAGGTAGTACTCCTACTAATATTAGCCTGTAAGATAGTAAGGGGCTTCGCTAGGCCTTTATAGGGCCTAGATATTAAATACAAGTAAAGTAAGGCAATTTAGGTCTATAAAAGGGGGATAGGGCCTAGTAGGGGAGGGGGTAGTCTATATAGGGAGAGGGCGGTCTAGAGTCTAAGGGAGTATAGGAAGGGTCTTTATTCCTATAGCCTAGCTATCTATAGTTAGTATTTAAGAGTCTATAAGAGGGGCCCTTGTATAACCTATAGCTATATAGGCCCTAGTATAGGCGAGTTTACTTGTTTTAAGGATCGCTTTCTTTTTAGACTTAGTTTTTAGGCCTTAGTAAGTAAGGTATAGTAGACAGTTTATATCGTCTATAGCGTAAGGCCTGCTATAGTATAAATACCTTACAGAGTAAGAAGAGGGGCTAAGAGTTATATAATAAGTAAAATAATTCTCTTTAGAGTATTATTTTGATTTGTAAAGCTAGTATTATTAAGGCCGGATATAGTTATAGGTATTATACTATTAGTAGTATCTTATATACTAGACTATTTTTAGTTTGGTTTTAATAGTAGCTATAGTAATAGAAGTTCCTAGGATTTGTAAAGTCTAGAGGAGTAGATAATATATCTTTATAAGGAAGCTTATAATCTAGGATATATTATATAGATTATTTAAATACTCTCCTTAGTCTTAATTGCCCAGATAAAGGATTAGCTAGATACTTTGTAAATTAATTTAGCTAAGATCTAATCTATAACTATATTATCAATAACTTATCTAAGGCTATTAAAAATTCTTATAGTCTAAGGAATATTTATAAGTTTATAAGAAGTCTATTAGGGTTGTCTTTCTATAATATAATCTATAAAGGATTATAAGATATTTTTAGTATATAATTCTAGCTTAATAAGGGCTTTAAGAGAGTCTATATATAAGGCAAATCTTAACTTAACTTCTTAGACTTCCTAAAGAACTAGAGAGTTAAGTCTAAGTAGTTTTTTAAGGGCTATCCCTTGGTCCGGCAGTGGATGCCTCAACGCTAAACCAATTTAGTATAGGCGATTATATAATATTAGATCTTTCCTAAAATAGTTAAGTACAAATAATAATATACTCTAATTAGCTAGTATATAACCCTTTAATATCATGTTTTTTCGTATACTAATCTTTATACTAATTTAAGTATTAATTAGCTAAATATCTTCTAAGTATAAATTACTACTAATAGAGGGCTAATTAGAGTCTAATCTTAAGTCTAAGAAGATTAATTTACTTAAAGAGTTAGTTAAGGAATTTAAAGATCTTAAATTAATTTAATTTAAGCTATTTTACTCTAAGTAAGTATATTCTATAAAGGCTCTTCTTCTATTAGATTTTCCTACTTAACTAGCCCTTTCTAATTACTTTAACCTCTTCTTTATCCTTGACTTATCCGATTTAATTATATATAATATAAATAAATATATAATAATATAGAGACTCGATATAGTAGAGAAAGTACAAGAATAGTACGAACTAAATATAGCTAAGCTATGAGTATTTATTAAAGCGATTATTTATATAAAGGTCTATATTAAATTTAAGATAGTTTAGTATTAAAATACTAATTTAACTAAGGGCTTAATTTATTTGATTCCTTCTTACTTATCTTTATAATAGTTCTAATAAATTAAATAATATCTTTATATCTCTTATATAAAGACTAATAAATTAAAGGGGTTCGATTAGCTTAATAATAAGATCTAGTAGTATAAACTCGAGTCTCTTATATCTTATCTTTAAGCTTCTTTTTAATAATATTATTTACTCTTAACTTTAATATTAATTAATAAGCTTATAATATACTATTTTAGTCGCTTGAATTATATGTATAAAATACTAAATAAACTAATTAAATAAGGATACAAATTATATAGGATTATAGACTATAGCTATATCTATAGCTAGATTTAAAGCTTATATATATTTAGTCTAGAAGATATATCTGTTTTTAATACTCTTACTAATACTAGTACTCTTGTTTAAACTTTAGTTATAACTTTACCTTAAGATTTAATAATAATCTATATAAATAACTATTTTACTTTAATTCCTTTATTTCAAAGCCTTTAAAGTCTTAAATATAGTATAATTAGTACTATAAGGCTATATAATTAGTTTCCCTAAGCTCTATTAAAGCTAAAGAAAAAGATTTTAAAGTTAAAGTAAAATATACTATTAGTATAAGTTATTAATAATATACTTTATCTTACTTAGTAAGATAATAATATTATCTTAGCTTTAAGTATAATATATATAATTTATATTATAAATAACTTTATTACTTAATAAAAGAAGAGGCTAGCAAAGACTTTAATAAGCGCTTAAATTATTTATTATATCTTTATAGATAACCTTATAAAAGAGCTTAAAATACTTATTTTTATTAATAACTATAATTATAATATAAAAGGAGTTAATATAGCTAATTAGCTAAGAGAGTCCTTTGAGATATATAAAGCTATACTATATAATTAGTAGCCTCTCTTTTATTAGCTAATTGATATTATAGTAATTAATAGCTATTAATTATATTAAATTTATATAATATAACTTAGCTAGTAATTAACTCTCTCTTATATTAAATTTCGAATCTCTTTATATTATTTCCTTTTTAATTACTCTTAAAGTACTAAGATATATTGTTTATAGCTAGATTTAAGTAAGAAAAGGCTATTTAGTAATAGATTTAAGAATATTTATTAGAAGGTTAAGAGAATAAAATTTAATCTATATATATAGTATATATATCAAATATAGTATTAGAGGGTAATTAGTCAGCTAGTAGCTCTACGGGCTAGTCGGTCTTGGTTTAGATATAGCTTTTGTAGTATTACTTTATATTAAAATACTAATTATTAGTCTCGATATTATTAATAAGATATATATTAGTTGATTTCAAGGTATAAAATAGGGTCTTTTTCATTATGAGAATACTACAGCGGCTGACGTTGCGTATAACCCCACTCCCCAAATTGGTTTAGCGTTGAGGCATCCGCTGCCGGACCAAGGGATAGGTGCTTATATATTGATTCCGAGAAAACTCGTGGTTTATACTCTATAATTACAGCGATCGATTGCGTGCAATTGCTGTGACTAACAGCCTGTAATGTGATAGTCAGCCTGTAATTTCAGAAGGAAATGCGCTGTGAGTTTAGGGCCTAGGAGCCTAAAAGACTTGAGTTTCAGAAAGGTGTGCGCTGTAATTACGGTGCCGAGAGGTAAATTTGCCCCCACGTTGCCCCCCATTGGGTGCTTATAACCTTATTAAATATCCCTGTAGTCCATCGAGTCGAATAAGAACCGTGGCTTATAAGTAGGTAGTGCTTATACGATGAACGTATCTTATAAAGCAATTAAACCGGTAATGCTGTCTTAATTAAACCGGTATTTTTTGTGGCTTCATGGCAAAGATCGGAAGGGGCTATAAAGAAAGCGCTAGGTTCGTTTGGCGCACGACTGATTTTAGTTTCGAATCTTGTTTATTTGCGTTGAGCAATTTAAAGCTAGAAGCCATAGCTGTTCTCAGTCTGCTATTCTCAATGGCCGAAATTCAATGCCCAAAAGCCCTGTCTTCTTTTGGCAACCACTGAGTGCCTTGCTGTCGTAGTCGGCTAATCATACAATGACACGTATCGCACAGTTGCTTCTGTGTGCATGAAATTCTGCGGGGTCTTTTCTACCCTGTCTGAAGGAGTCTTGTACCACATCCGCATGCCGACTTATCTTGCGGGGGTTTTACTTGTAACAAATTTCTATAAATCTCATTCTGTTCTTCAACCTTGCTTTGTTATTTCCGTAGTTCGCTCGAGTACTGAAGCACCTTTGAATCCGCCATGGATCCAGTGACGGCCTTTGGAGTTGCAACAAGCATAATTGGCCTGATTCCGTTGTGCGCTCAAGGCTTCAATATGATTACAGCCATGTTCGATGCACCTCATTCCGTCAAAGAGTCAATGACCAAGATCACAGTCCAGAAAATCCTTTTCATAACCTGGGGCCATCCTATGGGTCTCCTAAAAGTTTCTGATAAGGTTGCGGTGGAAGCTTTGAAGAATCGCATACCAAATTGGGAACTTATTGGACCTAATGTTCTTGAAATTCTTGCTGCAATTTCTGATACCTTTGCCGACGTCCAAAATCTAGCCGAATCGTATGGATTGAAACCCTCAAAGGAGGCAAAAGACATCAAGGTATACTGCTCCAGTTCTCCAAAGTAGCTGGATGTTTAACTGCCTCAGAAATTAAACCTGGACAAGAAAGACTCACTTAAACGCCCTGAATTATGGAGATTTAAGAATATGCTCAAGGCTCGGGAAAACCATATGAACGTTCTGCAGCGAGTCAAGTTCGTCTTGGGCGACAAAGACAAGTTTGCAGCCTTGGCGGAGATGTTGTTCTCCTACAATTATGGGCTACTGAACGTTTGCCCCCCTACTGTGGTACAGGTCAGAATAGTCCCCTGGTCTTTTGATAAAAAATTTCAACCTAATATCTCCTAGACGATTTACAATGTCATGCTCCCTGAAATGCTATCAAGCCCGGCGGCTAAGAGCGATCCTCAAAATGTCGCAAAAGTTGCTCGAACATTAGCTGAAAGTAAGGCAAATGAGATCGACAAGGGGCAATGTGCTGGGTATAATCTCCTTGCCAGTGCCGCATCGTTTCGAGCCAAAGCCCAGGATGCAGAAGCACAGAAATTCGGTTCTTTATCAATGGGAGATCACAACATCAGGTCCTCTAACTGGGCTCTCAAAGACGGCAATCATGAGCTAGGAACAATGGGTTATCGCCAATCAGTCTCTGAACCTTCAAACGTGCGCATTTGCTACATTGTGAGTCCTTGGAACCCAGGACTCGCTTTCATCACTCTACGACATGCTAATGAAAAGCCTTTCAGGAATGGAAGTCTTACCGCAGCCACAAAGGTGAACAAAACAACGAGCTCGAAAAACAGATTCAAAGCCTTGCAAAAATAGCTCGCATTGACAACAAGCCAGCCGATTTTCGAGTTCTCGACTGTTTAGGCGCATTTAAAGACAGCCAAAACTCTCGCTACGGCTTTGTGTTCATGCTTCCGACACACTTGTGGACCGTTAAAAAAACAGACATCAAGGACGACAATGTCTTCCGGAGACGAAAGCCGGTATCTTTACTGTCTCTCATCGAAAGCACGAAGAATCGGATTCCCGAAGGTTTCGATCTTGGCAGTCGCATTTCCCTGGCCAAGAAGTTTGCTCAGAGTCTCCTTGTTTTGCATGCTGCTGGCTGGGTACACAAGAAGTATGCACTCAATTCTAGAGAAGCGCAGTGAAGTCATCGCACCACCACAAATCTCCCATTCTTCCTCCAGCAATACAAAACACTTCGACTAACTCTCAATTTCCAGCGTCTGCTCGCAATCCATAGTCTTCTTCCGCGACCGTGCTGGCTCCGGCTCCGGCCCCTCAAGTACTGGCCGTCTCGACTACCAAAATCCATACATCTGTGGCTTCGACCAGTCTCGTCCCGACTACTTCTTAATCGATCAGAAATCAGCCGAACCGGAGATTCCGCAGGACAGGAAGAGAACGCAAATTCAGCGGCCAAGAGCAGAGCAACGGCGTGTTATGAAGAATTTATACCAGCATCCAGCGAAACGGCTTGATCCGAATACATACTATCAATCGAACTTTGATTTATACTCGTGAGTCGCAATCCTGTTCTTTAATGCTGTGACGGCTGACTAAATAACTTTCCAGGCTTGGCTGTGTCATGCTCGAAATCGCGCTCTGGCAGCCTCTTTCAGAACTTGCCACCAGTTCAAGTGAGGAGCCGGAGGATTTTCGCGACAGACTGCTCGGCGTGACGAAGAGTGAGATGCCGGGGCTAGTTGGACAAAAATATGCAGAGGCGACGAGGCGGTGTTTGGAGATTAAGTCTGGGGAGAAGGAAAGTCAGCAGCTGAAGGCAGGACTGTGTTGGAAGATTATTGAAGAGTTGGGGAAATGTGTTGTGTGAGTTCTAGCCTGTTTGAGGTTATTTGCCTGATCATTACCGCTCTGTTGTCAGAGCATAAGGAAGGACATGAAACCTTCCTAGCTTACCGATCTTCATTCCTTTATGTATCCACTATCAACTCGGTCTCTTGGTAGTTTACGTCTGCTCTCCTACTTCAACCAAATACAGTGATAAGGTCAGGTTCTCGAGCTTCTATGACGTCGGGACATCAACAGAAGGTCGATCCGAGGCCAGAATCCCAGACTGTTCACAATCATCTTAAATCAATATTCCCACACTCACTTGTAGTTCTTGAAGGAAGTTATAGAGAAAGTTGGAGGGTGATTGTAGAACGACGTTGAAGGTGAGATATTCGAGCATAATCTTCTCGCAGAGAAGGATGTTGTCACGCCACCGCCGGTATTCTTTTGATTGCTTATCAATTATGAGAGGAGTTCTTTTGGGCGACATTTACGATAGCGATAACGATCTCCTTAGTTTTGCGGCAGGTTTCTTCGGTCTTAGTTACGAGGAAGAAGGAAGTAGCTGCGATGTTCAGTTCAAAAGTTTCAAATACATCGGATCGAAAAGTGCGGAAGAAAAAGTTCAGCAATCGAACCAAGGTTGGATTATGACTTAATTCTAGCTCCTCCTTAATCATATTTCTTATAAAGGAGTGTTAGAAGCAAACAGAAAATCTGTTAGAGTATCAGCGGGCGCTACGTTCAGAGTTTTGCCCCCTCATAATAGCGAGTGTGTCTGGGTGATCCTTCCCGAGCACTATCTCCTTGAGCTGTAGCGTCTGCCGGTGTATCGCCTCGGCCTCTGTGTACTTGCCCTGCCGGTGAAGCGAATTGCGAGGTTACTCATGCTGTCGAATCAGACGATATTGTGAGGCAAAATCATGAATGTATTAATATCTGAGGGAGAATCGTAGGGTTGCCAGAACCCGATAGACATGTAAACAACCCGTCACCATAGCAACAACAGGAGCATACTGTAGATCTCATCTGACATCACTTCTCCTGATATGTACAAAGACAAGATTTTAGAGCTTGTTTGCAGGTCCCAGTTTGAGGCCTCTGCAAGATGCATGTAAAACTTAATGCCGTTTTTATCAGCTAGCTTAAAGTCTTTTGCAGAAGGCTGACTGCATATCATCATCTAGTTTCCCTCCATTCAGTCTGCGGTTACAGACATAAACGTTCATAACACCTCAGGCCGGATCCCTTCCGAGATTCACTCAACTTCGAAACCTTCTTCAATCACTACCCACAAAGATCAAGGAATGGCTGCTCCGCCGAGAGATATTCCATTGTACAGACCTTTATTTTCACCGGCCGGGAAGCCTTCACTCGAGAGACGAAGCCCCACTCCGAGGTCCCACGAGAATTCCAAGCCAGTCCCGCACGCGTCGCAAAACGCTTCTTCTGAAATTACATTCCCCTTCGCACGAGGTGAGATGGACACTGTTGACTTTGAACCTATTTCTGACCTGGAGTGATAGTAGCAAGCGGCTTGATGAACGTGAAGAATACCAAGAGACGCGAGACAGTGCGCAGTGCACCGACCATGAGTTCCTCAGTACAATCTCCAACGACTACATATACTCGATCTGGTTCCCCGATCCGTTCAAGACAAATGGGACCTCCTATCCTGCATTTTTGCCCGTACTCCAACAAAAAGACGTGGATGATTAGCTTGAACCATTAGCAGAGGAGGATATTGATCCAGGGTCCTTTGATCTTGTGGCACCATCCGAGTCTGGACTCAAGCAATACTCCCTGGAAACACGATCAGAGCATCTCTTCTTGACTGAGCATCTCAGAATCATTTTCAACGATCCCTCCCTTCTTTACACTTCACATCTTTCTTGAGCCGGAATCGCCCTACTTCAATACCTATCCCGATCTATTATCTCGATGCTATTAAGGCTCTCAAGGCTCTTAAGGCTTTGTCCTACAGCAATACAATCGCCGAGGCTCTCGAACCAACCCGGAACTTTGATTTCACTTAGACCGTTGCGAAGCTTAGTACGAATTCTGACCTGGAAGAGAAGGCAACATTGGTATTTAATGCCTTGGTTCAAGAGGATCTCCCGGCCTACACTGCCCCCACATATATCCAAACCGTGAGCTTATCGATTCAAAGAAGAATTACGGGAACTCTGCCTACACATCTTCAGGAAGCTTCGGAGGGACTTGCTGAGGTTTCTGTTTGACGGATCCTTCGAGATCAGACAATCCTATTGTTTTTGCGTCTGAAGGTGGGTTTTGCTGCGCTGCTACAAACATTGTTAGCTAATCTTCTCCTCTAGATTTCAATAGGACAACTCAATATGGCATGAGCTATATACTTGGTCGCAACTGTAGGTTTCTCTAGGGCCTAAAGACAAATCAATTTAGCGTCAGAAGAATCCGCGAGAAGGTTGAAGCTGGTGTAGAGCACTGTGAGGTATTTCTCAACTAGTAAGTATCTGTAATAATATTCAAGGCTCTTGCTTATATGGAAACATTCGACGAGATTAATCCCCTTTCATGAATCTGCAGATGACTGCACCTCTCTGTGATAGCCGCGGAGTGATTCAGTACTTCATTAGTGCTCAAGTCGACGTTTCTAGTCTTACCAAGGAGTGCTCCAACGTGGAATCTCTCAAACGTCTGATCATAAAAGCCAAACATGCTCAAAACAACGAAGAAGATGTTGCTAAGCCTAACGAGAACTCGCTATTGAAGGAAGAGCTTCAGGAATTGAGTGAGATGGTGAATCTTTAAGAATTTGACACTATTCGCAGATAGGGAGGCAGAATGCACAAAGAATCACACGAGGAAACCCAAGACACCAACTTCAAAACGGAAATTGGAACAAGCCCTGTCTTCTGATCAACTTAACTAGTCCCGAGGGATTCAAGGATGCCTTGCGGTATTGTCAGAGCATACTCTGGAGTCTTCTGGTTGGGAGGACCCTGAGTACACTTGGGGTGGCCCTGGCGCAAAGCTGGTTGGTCTTGCCATGACTGCCTTGTATGCCTCACTTGCTTCGAGACCCACCTTCGGCCCTCTTTCTACTATTACCACCAGACTTTTGCCTTCACGAATTATCGTACCAGGAATCCACTGAAAGTTCCGATCCCATTCCCGGTCATTCAAAGCTGCTATCAGTTGGCCTACTTGTCTCTGCTGGTGCTCTTTGAGCTTCGACTTGGTCTTTTGTATATCTTTCGCACTGTTGACCTGAGAGCGTAGTTCTTCTTTGGCGTTTTGTCTCGTAACGTCGACTATGTGCCAACCGTCCTTTGGAGTTATGATGTACTTGAAGAAAATCGCCAGAGCCTTAGTAGCAGCTTTCTCTGTTATATCTTCTAGTCGTAGAGGAGAAACATCCGATAATTGGCGAAGGAGAGGCGTTGGGGGTGGCACGCGCCGGATTACAAACTGTGGTTCCGTACCAAGGGTCGTAACATGGGTGAAGACTATGTTGTCAGGAAATAATGGCCGCAGGATGGTTGGAACAGAGTCCTCCTCTTTGGGTGTTCTACAGAATAAGGATAGGAATTTCCTGTGACATTGGTTAATCGGGCAATAATCAGTGACTCTTCAGCTTACTATTTATGAATCTTCTTAGATGACATAATATCTTGTTTCTTCGCATCAACTGCGCCTTTTGTTTCAGGCGTTACGGAGCTCGAGTATAATGGTAGAGGTGTTGAACATAGTGGTAAAGTAGATGTAAGAGGTAGAGACGGAGATAGAGGCGGGCCTAGTTGCGAGAATACCCGACGCAATGGTTTTTGGACAAGATCGCGGCTTGCTGTATTTGCTTCTTCAACTAGATCTTAGAACAAATTGTTGTAGTAAGTGATATGTTTTCTGTCTTCGAGTCAGCAGGGTTATAACTGAGTACAAATTTTATAAGAGTAGAGTTACCCTCCAGCGGTAAGCCGAACGGCAGCTACTATTACTTGAAGATGAAGGAGTAGCACGTTAAGTAACGCCCCATCCGTCCTTACTTCTGGAATCTCCTCTAGTGACTCCTTTAGGAACAAGACTACATTCTGGTTGATACTAGGCCTGAGAACCCGAGCTATCTCCTCCACAGTACCGTAGCTTTGTTCCAAAATAAGCTAGAAGTGAGAAATCCCGGCTTCTGTGAGCTGCCGTACTTCTTGATCGAGTATCACAGCACATATGCTCATACGTCTGAGCGTAGAAGTATTGGTCGCCTTGACCAGGGGACTGCCGGTGACTGAAGCGACCTCTAGGACAAAGGCAGCCTCTGTACAGCTCTGGCGTACGCTGCGATTTTGGCTTTGATACAATCCATAGTTTCGTCGACTTGGGGTATTTTCAGACTGTCGTCAACAAATAGGTAGAGATTTTGTGAGTTAGAATTGTGCTGGCGTTCTGGGGGTAATATATATAAATGATCATCCGACAGAAGGGAAGGGGAATGGGGTGTGTTGGCTCGCTTGACAGCCTTACTCGAAGTCGGTTATTCTGCTGTCCGCCCCAAGCGTACTCGAAAAAGCACTCAAAATCATTCTCTAAGGTTGTCTCAATACAGCTAAGCTAATTTTATATTACTGGAACCGGAAACTTCCGATACTGTGCATTCTGCTACTCCCACATCTCCCCTCAACCCCTAACCACGCCCGACTTCCTATAGGAGCGGACTGCTTATCTGGATTCAATAGTTTTGGACTGTCAGATAAACTAGCGCGGGTTAATAGCCGGCGTACGGCAATCCCCTAGCTATTTTATGTTAACTTTCATTCTTTCCTTTTATAGAGACAAATGGCGAATCGCAACGTTCGTCTAATCTACTAAAATTGTGAGCACTACTACAGATTATAGTCAGCGAAGGAAGTTAAGTTACCTAAATTCAATAGCTACAACTATAGGGGGACACCGCTTATAGGTAGTCTTATAACTTGTGCACTACGCCCGAACGGTGTAGCGAGCGTGACTGCAGCGAAACTCGACTTAGGTATAGTTACACATCATAGAAGACTAGTTCGTAAAATCGAGGCAAAGTTACACGGGCGAAATTTATTAATGATGT
This sequence comes from Gamarada debralockiae, assembly GCA_002803225.1. Lineage (NCBI taxonomy): Eukaryota > Fungi > Ascomycota > Leotiomycetes > Helotiales > Hyphodiscaceae > Gamarada > Gamarada debralockiae. The sequence continues at coordinate 1,129 of NXFV01000667.1, read as the reverse complement.
GTGAAGGTAAGGCGGGCAAATACAGTAGTAGATATGAGGCAAATATTGCCTTGTTCTAGCTGCTCCTTATATAAACTAATCGATCGATTACTCATGGATTCAGCGTTCACTTGAAGCAAGAAAGATGAAAAGAGAACTTGCGCTATAGCAATAATTCATGTTTTCTTTAATAAGGAGGACTCCCCAAAAAAGCAAGTGGTAGTAATTAGTGGCCTCGGGCTGGTGCGACATGGCATCAGTAGATGCGGCCTTAATGTAAGAGCTTGCGGCATTACTAATGGCACGGTTCGCGTAAAACGCGTTGTCCCCACCACTTTTCTTCCTACAACTCCATTCAATTGAACTAGAACCAATCAATCAAATCTTGTAATTTTTTGCACAATGGATAATAACCTTCTATTGTCGCCTCCTACGGCTCCACGTGCTCCTAAAGCCAATTAGGACACTCCGATACGATCGAATATACCGCTACTCTACAAACAAGGAAATAGTTACGACGCGATCCGGAATCAAATAGGCCTTCTAAAGTCGACTATCCGTAATATCATCAAAAGTCGGTCCTCTTACTATACGCGTAAGGGAAAGAGCTATAAAAAGAAGATAATTTCTATATAAGAACTTCGACGCGTTATTCGTTATATCTTTGCGTCTTAGGATAACTGTGATGGCTGGCACTATCATATGATGTATTTGCGGCTAGAACCAGTGGACGGCCGTACAAGGGTCGACCCTAGTATTATAAAAGTTAAGGCTTACTCTCTTCCTTTTCTTTCCTTCTTTCTTTAGCTTAGTATTTTTAATAAACTATAATCTTTAAACTTTATACTTTAGACCTTTATATCGATCCTACTATTATATAATACTAAGCTTACTTGACTTAGCCTATAAAAGTAATAGAATACTAATTTAGTAAAGGCCTAATATTATCTTTAAAGTATAATAATAAAATATTATACTTAATATTTAATAATTTTCTTAAACTATAAAGATTTAAAAAGACTAGCTAGTAAGGCCTAGCTTTATTAATTACTAATAGTTAGTCTTCTTTTACTAACTTAAAAGAAAGAAAAAAATTAGTCTCTCTTTACTAATTTAAAATAAAGAAAAGCTTATATCCTTTATAATTTAG
>NXFV01000664.1:0-36685 GCA_002803225.1 Gamarada debralockiae | reverse complement strand
CCCCCCCCCCCCCCCCCCCCCCTTCCTCTTCTCCTCTGGCAAGACGTACGGCTTATATAGAAGTCAAGAATATATTTCTGCTCCCGGAGATTATCTTTAATCTATCCCTAGTCCTTAGTCTGTACGTCGCCCTCCTAGGCCTTATCTTTGCCGATAAGACGTTCTTGGCCCCGAGCCTCACGTCAGCCGAGAGGATTAGCAAGCTAGACATCCTGCCTAGCTATAAGCAGCTGCCCTTACATCTCAAGCCAGAGATAGCTAATATCCCCGTCTTCCGTAAGTCTATTAGAACGCCCTATAGCTAGGAGATCTCGCCCAACTAGTAATTGTTATATACGGCCCTCTTAAAATAGATCAAGCGGCTCGGCGTAGTTACTAGGATCTCGCTGCCTACACTTCCGTATTCCCTCCGGTACAGTACAGGCAATACCTTCAACCAGAGCCGTATATCCCCTGTAGCCCCCTTTCTCGTAGTCCCGCCCCTCCCTATTACGCAGTATACTAATCGTAGATAATAGGTAACATAAGCGATACGCTCTAGAACTTAATAATATAATACACTAGGATTAAGACCTTTATTAAGTACTACCTCCGGCGGACAGTTACTACTAACACGCGCGCTATCGTCTCTAGCTACGAGCCTCAGCGCGACCTGATACAGGTGGCCTGCTAGATAACTCGCTAGATCGATCCTAACTAGCCGTAAGAACTTACGCGCAAGGAAACCCTATCCGTCAATTAGGATCCCGTCGTCCGCCGCCTTATTACAGAGCAGGAGAGGTAGAAGCGTCGCTTCCGGGGCACGGCGATACAGTAGCCCGGGTACTAGATCATCAGCCGCGCGATCCTCAACACCTAGTAGCGGCTGAGAGCTGCGCTCCTCAAGTCCATTCAAGAGTACTAGGACCTAGAATACCCAGTCGATAAGATTAAGCAGTAGCTCTCTAGGGTCAAGCTTAGCTAGGACATAAAGACCGCCTTAGACTAGAACGATAAGATGCCCCCGCCCTAGAAGCACTTAGCAGAGACATTAATAACGCTCCCGGGCACGACTATCGAAGAAGAGTTCCGCCGCCATAATACGGCTATCGATATAGTCGCTACCTACTACTACTTCCAGGAGAGGGGAGCTACTACCCTACCACGGAAAAGGTCGTCTACGCGACAGACGAGTCTAATACTGTCGAAGGAGACTAGCCCCCAGCTAGCAGCTAGCTAGGCCGAGAAGTAAGTGTTAAGTAACACTATATTATTAATATTTACCGAGAAGAGGACTACTACCTACTTCCTCTGCTTAGGGGAGCAGAGCTTGCCGTTCGAAAAGCGTACTTACAAGTTTGCCAGTCCGGGAGACTTAACAAAGCACTTCAAGCGGAAGCATCTAGCCTATATCAAAGAAGGGGATCGGCTCGAGTACAAGGTCTATCGAATAAGGCTGCAGCACAAGTAGCATCTCCAGAATCACGCCCTTACTATTCACGGGACCGTATCTTGATTATTAAATATAATATATAGCTTTTTATATCGTTATTAGCGTTTTGTCTATTGAAATTTATTGCTTTATTTGTTTTTCGATAGCATAATATATTCCAAGAATTATATAGCGCTATAGTATTAGGTTTAGCTAAGAATTATACTTAATTATATTACCTATCCTTTCTACTATCTTCTAGAATATAGAGATCAAAGAGGCATTCAATTACGTAGTCTTTAACGGTATTCTTCTAGAATATAAACTCTTTTCTTTAGAGTAGGAAGTTATTAGCCTTTTACAGCGTCTTATATTTAATCGAATTCCTATCAGATAGATAGTAGGAATAATCAAAACCAAAACGACATATAAGACTCCTCTTCAGGACTACTCTAATAGGTGCGCGTAAGATAGTGACCGTAGTACCTAAAGACAAATAGCCTTCTACCACAAGATAGGCAACATTCATACCTGCAGTCTCGTTAACCTATATAGGGATAGGGATATCGTTAATTCGTCTATAAGGCATGTTCGTAGGCTAGTCCTACAGAGTATATTCCACTTGCGTCTCGTTACAGACGGAGCGCGACTTGTGACGTAGCAGTCGGCTTGCAACAGTCTTCAGCCGCACATACTCTAATATACTCTCCTGTCACCTAGATAGCTTCCTTCTATATTAGGGATCATAAGAGACCCCTAGAATCTAAATTCTTATCCCTTTGCAGATATCATTAATTCCTTATTACTCTCTAATCTTAGTATTATAATTATAGGTAATACAGGTACGAAACTTCTAGCTAGACTCACTAGTAAGGGCCCTTCTTATCTTATACCTATAGCTAAAATTGAACTTTATACCCTATTACAGATATACAAAATCGTATTATTATTCCGGAGATAGCTATTACCTTATCAATTAAAGGACTATAATCGGACGAACAGAGCCACGTCCTAGACATTATCGCTCAGCTTCGCAAGTATAGCCTTAATAGCGTTCTTCAACTTCCTTAAATCGTTATCTATAGAGATTAATCTGCTGGAAAGAGTTCCGTGCTAGAAGCACTGACTGAAATCCTATTCCTAAGGAGCGATAATCTATGCACGAGATACGCCACAGAAATTATCTTAAAACAGGCTATAATAAACTTACTTACTATTAAGGTTATTCCAGACAATAATCGTTCTATAGCAGAGAAAGATTCCATTAATTCTTTCAAAGCGGTTATTACGAATTTCAATGACCTTCCAGAGATTATAGCAAAGGCTATATCAGTTATAGGTATCGAAGGCAATCTCTTATCTAGGTTAATCTCTCGGGCCTTTACGAAGGATATCCTTAGTATCGAGATTAAAGGGCTGACTAGACCTCAACTTACACTAGTTAACCTTCCTAGGCTTATCCAAACAGACACATATAGTATAACAAAAGAAGATGTGAAACTCGTGGCTAAGATTACAGACAGATATATCAGTTAATCTCGTACAATCTACCTAGCTGTAATAGCTACTACAAACGATTATACAAATCAAGGCATCTTGACTAAGATCAGAGATATTAACCCCAATAGGGAACATATACTTAGTATTATCACGAAACCTAACAGACTTATTCCAGGCTCTGGAATAGAGAAAGCCTACTTCGACCTAGTAAGAAATAAGGATATTTATTTCACCTTAGGTTAGTATGTACTTAAGAACCAGGCTTTCGAGGAGAGCTCTAGCTCTTTTATAGAACGCAATATATTAGAGGCTGTATTTTTCAGGAACTCTATCTTTAAGACCTTACCTAAACAGGATATTAGTATTGATTCATTAAGGGACCGCCTTAGCCAGCTACTCTTCCATCACGTCTAATAGGAACTGCCAAAGCTCTAGGAAGACCTATAGGGAGTATTAACCGAAGCTAAGACTCAGCTGAAGATCTTAGGAGCTACCCAGTCGATACCACAGGAATACAAAGAATACCTGACCCAGCTTAGTCTTGACTTCTACGAGATATACAAGGCAGCTGCTAGTGGCTATTATAAAGGCGATTACTTTACTAGCGATATCGACGAGGTCTTCTTAGTCAAATCACTAGCAACTCGCCGCCGATTACGTGCTGTTATTCAGTTTATAAATAATAAGTTCTCCGAAAATTTTCGAAAGATAAGCTATAAATATCACATTGATATACCAGTAGTCTTTCAGGGAGCTCTTCCTAATAGCGGACCTGTAGGCAGGGAGGCCTCTATAAAAAAGACGGGTTTTGCCGATAGAGACAGCGCATCTCCTCGAAACACGGCGCTTCCTATTAATAAGACTGCTTTGGAGGCTCTAGAGTAGGTAGGCCAAGTTCTAATTAGGACCCGTGGGAAGGAACTTGCAGGTAACTATAATCCACTGGTCATAGGTGAACTCTTCTGGGAGTAATCCTCGAAATGGCCTAGCATAGCCATAGATTATATAGACAAGGTCGTAGACGTCTGTACCTAATTTCTCAAAGACCTCCTTCTTAAAAAATGCCCAAAAGATATCTACCCTCGACTTTAGTCTTCTATCTTATAAGACTCTATGAAAAAGAGGCACGAGACTACTCTTCATAAGGTGGAGCTACTCGAAGAGGACCTTCAAAGTTATCTAATTAACTATAACTATTACTATATTAATAATATCACGAAAACAAAGGTAAAGAGATATAGGGCATCTCTCACTAAATCTATAGAGGGAGCTACGTAGCATAATCCCGTCCCCGGCTATAATTCGTAGTCATATACATCTGCAAGCATCGATATCGCTACTATGATCAATAAGCTTTTTTAAAGCGCCGACTCTAATATAGATAAGTACAGCTGCGAAGATACATTAGACTGTATGTTCTCTATCTACAAGGTCTATCCCCAAAACACCCTTTCGGTTTTGGTCAAAGCTAAGAGCTCCGTATTAGGTTATATAGAAGACTTTTATCGCTAACATCACGACTCAAGTGATTAAGCGCCATATTATTAGAGGGATCGAGAGGATCTTTTCTCTAGTTATAGTCAATAGTCTTACCGACTCTAAGGCTAAGGCTATTGTAATAGAGCCTACGGCTACGAGAAGGCAGAGGATCTTTTTAGAGGAACGCATTACGAAGCTAGGAGATAGGCATAGGATCTTAAGAGAGATTATAAGAAGTACCTAAGATAGAAGTAGTAGGGTTTTGTAATGACCTTGACGCGATAACGGCTATGTAAGTTTACGCAGGCTTCCTTCCTGTGTACTCTACCTTCAAGTATTCCACGGTCACGTGAATAAATTACAATGAGTTTACGAGCACCCTTAATAGGGACGGATCACCTTGCCTTACTAATTTGTTTCGCCTGCTTCGCCCTTCGCCTCCCCAGTCACAGGAAGGTTATCCCAGCCAGAGTTCCGTATTAGGACAGTACTCCTGAATATAATACTACAGTGATCGTCACAGCCCTCTCCCCGGCAATTCTTACCTAATAAGCTGCTGTACTTTTCTTATACAAGTGCCAAAATGCCCTTTTTGCAATGTGCAACAAACCGGAGGATAAGCGGCTAGTGTGATTATGTGACAATTTACGATTTCAGCGTAGTATCCCTCAAGATACAGACGGTTTCCATCGCCCGGAGGCCCTTGTGACGTAACTACTAACCATATACAGTACCGTACCTTTTACAGTACCGTGCCCTATACAGTACTAGATAGATAACGGCACCGTGCTCCTTACAGTACCGTAATACCTACGGTACCATAACATCTACGGTACCGTATATCATACAGCTAAATCTACAGGGGTAAATAAATGTAAAATACTGAGGAAATTACGAGCTGTCTAACCAATTAGCTGGTCCGGATATATCTTTCGGTATCTAATTAGTCAGATCCTATGGCGTTATTTAATATTAATTTACGCCCGTAGGTTATATTACAGCGTTATCACGGAACGGGACGACGATACGTACCGAGCCGTGGTTAGGGTTGATAAGAAGAACCAGTTTACGTACCAACGATTATCGTATGGCACTTGAAAATCCCGGATGTATTCCGTAGACAACCCTCACAAAGTTGAAATCAACCGAGATGTATAGTAATGCTCGGGGGACAATTTCGCCGCTTCGGCTTCCGTGGCAGAAGATGTTTTCTTTTGGAAGGGTTAGTTAGCGGCTGAGGTACGGCTCTAATCACGGAGAAAGGAAGCCACAGTATACATGGTCCTAGTAATCAATGTTTCTCAGTGCACCACTACCAATTAATTCTATTGGCAATATTATGATGCTGGGCATCTGCATCATACGAGCCACGTTGTTGGTCTTCAAAACCCGGTCCACGGGCAATAGTTTAGTTCAAAGAGAAGCAAAATAATGACACAAAAGTGGCATAGGACATCACCTAAAGCTTATCGGCCCGCAGCGGTATAGAGCAGGCCTAGTAGGCCCCAGTTGTGTATATATAAAGATACCTCCAGAATAGAGGAGTTGTCATATCAATTGAGCTTACAAGATATTGTGACTTAACGGACAGTGCGTCGATAGCGCACTAGGCCCGATATCACTACTGGTATTCATACTGGGATAGAGAGCTACCCAAAAAATCAAGTGCAGGAGGCGTGCGTAGGACGTCAATGCGTTGTTCAATACCGGCGGGAGCCCCTTTAAACTGGGCGTTTGGTCTCTATTCTTAAGTCAGATCCTTACTTATATCGCCGTATCTAGAAAAAGGTATAGTAAGAAGCGGGGTTCTTGTCTTTATGTCCGTCACTTACAGGAAAGAATAAGCGTTAGTTAGGACCAGATTAATATATTAGAGTCTAGGTTCTTCAAAGAGGCACTTAAAAACATAGCAGCATTCAAACGATTTGCCTCTGTAGACTATCTTTCCCAGCATTAGTACCTTCAAAATGTACAAATACGTTGATCATATCCAAACTTATCGTGGCTGTACGCAACCGGTTAAACATACCAAAAAAAGAACGCTCTAGAGATACTATAATAAGTCCGACAATATTAACCCCTGTAACGATGTTTCGCGGGATCCAATAATAGTTCTAGGTTCAAGCGGCATTCTAGGCAATTGCCGCGTCTGTACTAAGTCCACTCTAGTACCCTATTTATAATATATCATCTCTAATAAACTATTAGCCTACTATCCTCGACTTCTGGATAAGTAATGAAAGGAGGAACATAAAAGTAGAGAGTATGATAGAGAAATCCGATAGCTTCGAATAACAAAGTTATAGCAGATAAATGATTTTCTGTACTGAGCTGAGAGTACTACTGTCTTCGCGACCACACTTGTCTATTATGCTAGCCAAAGTCCATAAACCCAGTGTTTTAATACTTCTAGAATACTCTAGCTTAGAGACGAACTACCCATGTCCTAAGGGTCCTCAAGCCTTTTCCTCAAGGCTATCTCCACATCCTTTACCGTCTCAAACTCTTCGTTCTAACACGCGCGAATAACATCTCCTCCTAGCAGCCCGTCTATATCTGGGAATATTTTATTGGCGTAGTTTTTTTCCATCTGAGCTTCAGTCAACTCTGCAAATGGTGCCTTCTACGCCATGATTTCGTAGATAGTACAACCCAAGGCAAATAGCTCTCTTTTTATATAATCTCGTGCTTGCCACAACCTCCCGCGAAGAGGTAGCTCGTATCGAACTTCTTCCGCACCAAGCGGCTCTCGATCATCAATCTTAGAGCCTCCAAAATCACCAATCTTGACCAGCCAACCGTCAAAGACAAAGACATTACGGCAGCTAAAGTCGCAGTAGAAAACATTCTTAGAGTGTAAGTGCGCCATGCCACGCGAGGCTTGTACTGCTATCTTCAGACGAGTCTGTTCAGCCGGAGCAGGACGCTTGAGTATCAAGTCTCGGAGGTATCCATTAGCTCGCTCAATCTTCAATGAATATATGTTTTTTTGGATTAAGACTTAGCTATAATACTTCAAGATATAAGGATAAGAGCCTAGGCATTCGTAGACAGTATCCTCAACTGCAAGCATCGCCCTACTATCTTCAATAGGCTGAAATCTGATTTCATAGTGACTGTTGTACCAAACTTCATAGCCTTTAAGAACGAAGCGCGTATCGGCCTCGTAAACGGATACAATCCCCGATACACCTATACCGAGAATATTAGCTATATTATTGGCCTCTCTTGAAGTTTCCTTCGAAACGTAGCTGCGAATATGGGGACTGCTTGTAGTAGAGGGCTTTCAGAGTATATATTCACAGCTTATAGAACTGATGCAAATCGTGACTTAAGGACTGGAGTAGAGTAAGAGGAGACTATTATATTAGTATAGAACGATAACAATACTTCGAATCACTTACGACATTGTCAGTATAGCAGATAAGAGACAGTCAATAGGCTTGAGATACAATAAGACCCGAATAAATTAGGGTCATTTTTCCTCTCCTGTTCCTGCACTAGGCACTGGATCGGACTATACCTAATCGGTAAGGTCCTCGAACAAGCGTTTCGCCTTACGGATCAGGCCGTAAATTAGGCTATTCTAGGTAGAAAGAAAATTATATAAAATATTCCCTAATTATATTAACTATATAATCATTTGCTAAGCTTGTGGCTGTTTATAGTTATTTTAAGCTATAACCGCTCTCGGGCTATAGCTACTTTTCAGCTGACAGCTAACTTTAGTGACGCCGTTTTAGGCTAATAACTACTTCAAGGACGGCCGCCTATAATACCACTAGCTTTTTTAGTACTTCCCCCTTCAAGGAATTCAAATAGTTATTCTGTGATTCTAATCAAGAATTTAGATTACTAAAATTTCAACGCTGAACTATATTTCTATCTAACTTCTGGCTATATCTATACGAGACGGCTGTTACCGCGCGAATGTACGGATATACACACAGGTAGGACATCTGTTACCCGATCTCAAGCTAAGATATCAAGTCCAATATAAGACAGAGGGTTCCCTTATATACTCTTACTTAATAAGACGAATTCGTATGCAAAAGCAGGGATAAGGCTATTGCTAATAGTATTCCCTCACTTCTTGTTAGTATTACAACTTACGGTTATAGATACCTATAATTAATATTAATATTATTCTTTGATATATCTTTATTATCTACTAATTATTACTATATCCTCTGTAATATAAACTTAAAAAAGTCTTTGATAAATTGGCCCCCCTCTGTAAGAAGATCCGTGAATCTAGTATAAGGAGAGAGCACGGTAGTATTCAGAGCTATATACTAACAAACTATAGCCCTTAATCGGCCAATTCCTTCCTCTAAATCTTTGCCCTCCTTATTATATACATATCTTACTAGATCAATAATATCCTCAATATTTTTACTGTTGAGCTAGAATATATATAATATATTATACAGCTTATATAAGGCTAAGGCTTTTAACGAGTCAATAAGCTAGAAATCCCCTAAGATATATAGAGAGGCGTAGGCAAGAAACATATTAGAATAACTCTGGTCAGGTTCGAAATACTCAGCTAGCTTATAGGTATAGTTATAAATATTACGCGGCGCGAGCAAGGGATATTACAGAGAGTAGAAGTCGGCTCGGAATTGCCTTGGTGGCGGCGGCTCCGGGTATCTGTCTCGTTTTGTTCGAAAGAGTAAACTTGACTTAGGCTATAGTTTAAGCTCTGGATCTACTACTAGCTCCGAAAACATAGTTTCTAAATTACTTACTCTAAACCCCTTGCCCTTTTTCTTGTCCTTTTTACCCTTTGTCTTCTATAGCTTATTAAGTAAGTTATACTCCTCCGCTAGCTTCTTCTTCAGCTCTTCCGAAGTATCTAATAGGGTTCGATAAATAAGAGAGTTCCCTCCTACTTTTTCTGGCCCCGTGACCCTATTCTACTTCCTAGTATTTAGTATTAAGTAGTCGCTAGTATATACAACTTGAACGAACCGCTCGTTATCTCGATATTAAGAGAGAGGTCTAGGGCAAACAAAGGGGTTGGATATTAATTTGAGACGGAGAGGACTGTATAAGAAGACTATAGAGGGGATTTTAATAAGGTTTTGATATCAATGATACTATGCTTAGTTAGGGCTCTAGTATATGGGCCTTCTTGTATCGTATAAGTTCCCTGGAGATAACTCGAGAGTACTATAAACGTATAAGTTAGTTACTATATATTAGAGTTAGTCTTCGTTATATTCTTAGTAATAAATTACCTCCTGCTAGTTATCAGCTTTTTGTAACAGTTATTAGGCGAAATCGTAACTTCTATAGAAATCTATTAGCACGAGCCGGCCGATTTCCCGCCTCTGTACTAAGCTAAACCCTGTATTTCGAAAAGTTCCTTACTAGAGGACTACTAGTATAAACAACTATAATACTTTAAGATAAGATATATATAGCTACTGAAAACTACTGCCCTTCCTGTTATACAAACTATAGCGGAGTATATTCCCGTTCTAATAACCTACGCTTTCAGTTATTACCTATAGCCTCCTTTATATCTTTTAAGATATAATGATTTCGATCTACTTTCTATAGACAGCGTCTCTCGAATATAACTACGACTCCCTTACTCAAACCTACAATAGAGACGCCTGTACTAAGAATTCTTTAAAAGCCATAATATTATTACATGACATTATGTCAGCCTCATCACTGTACACGACTCTATTAGAGTCACTAAAATCTAGTGATGAGCTTAGTCTTCTGGACGCAATCGATAGCCTCCGATTATAGGGAGTAAGTTACTATATCTCTCTACTATAACTTATCGTCTATAGCGACTAATCCTCTGGCAAAAGCTTAGTTCTAGAAGCTATCTCTAGTATTCCTTTCCTAATAAAAGACAATCTCTATACTCGCTTTATAATAGAATTAATTCTTTGAAGGACGTTAATAATCAGCGTATTAATCTCTATTATACTAAGTCAGAATTAGTCTAAAGCTGAATACTATTGACTATCTAAATTCCGCGAGAGCCTAACGAACTTCAACGAACTTCCTATCTTAATCGAGAGAGCAAAGGAATTTATAGGTATATTAATAACCTTAAGTATATTCTCTAATAACGTTCTTCGGGTTAAGATATTAGGACCTACTTAATAATACTTAACTATTATAGATCTATCTAGCTTAATATATTCTGAAAATAAGTTATAGACCTCTATAGATATAGTACTCGTCCTCTCTATAGTACAATTATATATAGCTAATCAAAGGAGTATTATTCTAGCTATAGTATTAGCTAAGAATAACTATACTAATTAAATCATAATTAAGCTATTATAGAATATCAATTTAAGGGGCTATCGGACTTTAGAGATCATAATAAAGCCAGATACTCTTCTAGTAGGCTCGAAGAGTAAACTTATATATATAAATCTTACTCGAAATTAGGACGTTAAGTTCCGACTTAAGTAATATATTCTTAGGAATTAAGACTATAAGACGAGAAATATATCTATAGAGGCTCAAGATACTACGGAGGAATAGTTCTTCTCCTAAGGGCTATAGAAGGATTTCCTAAGGAACCTTATTAGTGTCTTCTCTTTAAGGGCTTAGCTAAGCTAAGTATTTCTATAGTAGATTAGGAATAAAATCTAAGGATTATTAGAAGAGATTAAGATTAATATTAGAGAAATTTAGATAGAGCTTAGTAAATTAGGCTCGAGAAGAGATACGAACGAGGAGCAGAGGCTTTTTCTCTTGTAAATTAGCTAGTTATTTCAGTCTATTGTTATTATAGCTATTAATAGTATATATAGTAATAGTTTTTTCGGGGATCCTTACTCTATTAAGGGATATAATAAACGCCTTTGTACTATTATTTAGAATCTTAATATAGAGTTTATAGAGATAATAAGGACTTAGGGCTACTAGCGCTATATAGTAGACTAAATCAATTCAAATACACTGCTATTGATTTAGGATAAGATATCGCCTGACTACCTTATACTAGATATTATTTCACGAGCTAAATACCTTAACGAGGTAACAGAACTTCTAAAGCAAAGTCATAGTTAAGAGCTTCTAGGTATATTTAATCCACTTATTATCGGCGATCTATTCTATAAATAATTAGTATTATAGGAACGATTAATATAACTTTACCTCAAAGCTATTTAGAAGGCAGCTCGTGTATTTTTAGAGCTAGTAATATTATATTTAATAGATAAAGTTACTACTGATACTCTCCTACGAGAAATAATCAACCTCTTAATAGAATAGTAATACTAAGATATAATAGTAAAGCTTATTAAGCTTCTTATACCTTATTAAAAGGGGTATCCTATTACTTATAATTACTATTTTACTAAGATAATTCAAAATATAAGAGAGAAACGTCTTGAGGTAGAAGTAGCTAGACAGCTATTATAACTTTTTAGTAGTTGTGATCTTACTACTATTAAAGAGCTTCTACCTAAGAAGATTAAGACCTCTAGTCTAATATCTATATTAACTAGTTATAATAAAGCAGATATAGATCAGTATACTAGTTTAGAGGTTCTTAACTATATATAGGTATACTATAAAGTAAGAATCTGATTACTAAATATATATTCATTATTACACTAATACAAATACAAAAAAGATTATAATAAAATTAATAATTAATAATATTATTATTTAAGTAGTTAAGACCCTACTAATTAGAAAGCTAGGAGATCTTCTTTCTCCCGCTCATATTATATAAATAAAGTCTAATATCGTTAGTAGGATTACAGTAGAGTTATCAGAAAACCAGCTATAGTAAGAACGACTAACCCGAAAGCTAGCGGTTCTATAGACTAGATTAGAGATATACAAGAAACATATTAGCCGCCTAATAATAAGTAAGTCAAAGGCTATCTGTATAGCTCTATATATATATTAATTAACATTAATCTAGGTCTTTAAAATCGCCTATAGTATACTATTATATATAGCCCCTCTAAAGATAAGTCCGAAGATAATATTAACTATAGTACTTTAGAGACAGGGGAAGTCAATATCTAAGAAGTAGTTAGTGCCCTTATATAGAAGCTAGGCTTAACTAATGATATTAACTTAGGCCGTTAAGGCTACTTCCGGCCCTATTACTAATTCGGACCTATTTAGTTTCACTGTAAATCTACCCTCTAACTAGGACTAGGGATAGGGATAGGGTAATAGTAAGCAGAAGGTAGAGAGTACTAATACTAAAGAGCTAGCGTTATCTAGCAAAAAATCAAAGAAGAAGAAAGGAGTAAAAGCAAATACTAGTTAACTCCTATAGTACTTCGGGATAATTAAAACTATATCTCTCTTGGATTAGGCTTAAGTGCCTAGGAATACTGTTTAGGAAGCTCTGATTACGTTTTGTCTGTAATTACGTATATATTAGTCTATGTTAGGAATTACTTATATAATCACTGTATTATGACTAGTATTTAGGGACTAGAAGAGCCCCATCATCATTCATAATATCCTGCTCGTACTACCAATACAAGCTATAAAGCCTATTAAGTTCATTAATATAATATTACTGCTGTGTAATATCATAACTACTCTGACCTTCTAATAAGTTGAAAGATCGCGTGGCCAGCGCATTAGCGCTTTTCGCTTTACTATTCTCCGATCTATAATCTCTAATCTCTAATATTTAATATTTAATCTATATTCTATATTTTAGATTTTAGATTTTAGATTCTAGATATACTTCTATATATTTATAATACCTATATAAGCTGTAAAATCTTATATTATATCTAGTCGTAAATTTTTATCTTCTCGAATTAATAATAATATCTAGATAAAGCGAAAACCAGATATTCACTCGTTTATAGAGATAGGTATATCCGCTACTATAATCATAGAAGCTATCTAATAAGATAGGTTTATACCTACGTATATTTTCTCTTATATTAAGTCTAGACCCTATCTAAATATTTTGATATTTTAGGTTATATTAAGTAAGACAAAAGTTTATAAAATAGTACTTAATAAATTATAAGACTTTAAGGATCTAGTTAGCTAAGTAAGTATAGTTTCTCTCCTTAGATAATCTTATATATCTATAAGTTGTTTTAAGTCTTAAGTATAATATTAATAACTTTATAACTATAGCCTTAAAAGGTACTATTTTCAATGCTAATGTTAGTACTAATTCTATTATTAGCCGAGAGAATTTTAGAATAGTCGCCTTTAAAAACCCTAATAATACTTATAATATAATTAAGTAATTTAATAGATATAGCTAGTAAGGTTATATACTCGAAGTATATAAGGCCTTTAGGACGTAAAAGGAGGTTAGAGGTATATAGAAACGCTGCTATATAATCTATATTAGTATAGAAATATAGGTTAATATAAAATTATTAAGTATTTAGGGGCGAAGCTAATTTCGAATTCTCTTGTAAAGGTATAGAGAACTCTAAATATAAAATATAGTACAAATAATCAAAAGAGAGAAGGTTCCTTACGTTTTGAAGAATTTACCTAAGATTATATAATATCTAATATATTATTATATTATAACTATTAGGAATATTCCCTGAAATATCAGGATATATAGTATTAGTCTATCCTAATATCTGAAGGCTCGGGCGGAAGCGGCCAGAAGGTATATATATATAAGCTGTACAGAGCTCTATATATATAGGCTCTACTACAGGTAGAACTGTAATAAGTATTAAGAAAAGATCATTAGAAATATTACTTCTTTAAAGCTCTTTTACTAGTGTCCACGTGACCCTACCCTACCCCATATAAATCTAACGGTGACAAAGGACAATGCCCGTGCTAGCCACTTTAAGCTTGTCCTAAACTAGGTTACTACTAGTACTCTTCCTAATCTAGACTACTACTAATACTTTCTTCGCCTTAATACTAATACTAAATTTATCCTAAACTACTACTAATTCCTAATCTAGACTATAGTCGCTAGTAAAATCGGCTTCTGCTCTAAATACGTCTGAAAATTTACTATCAGCTATATTTATAAGCTACTTATCCTAATACTAGACTACTTCTAGCTAGCTGTTTCTATCCCTATATCTATCCTAATTTAATTACTATACTCCGGCCTATATTTTAATAGATCCACGAACCTCAAAACACAGAATAGCCCCCTTATAGTATAACTATACTATATATAGTAGTATAGTATTAATTTATATCTTATAGTATTATTTATCCCTAATAAGGGGATAAAGAGTAAGTATAGTATATCTTAATAGTACTAGCTATCCTGCTTAACTTAATCGAGAGATATAGCTATAAAGGGTTACTTAACTTAGTTAGCTAATTAAAATTTAATAGATATTAGATAGATTATTAGATTACTATTTTAGGATAACTATACTTAAATTATACGAGTAGGACTATATACTTAAGATATAGCGATCTAGAAAGAGAGTAGTAAAAGGTTATATATATCTTCTCTTTTAGGTCTTTTCTATAATCTCGCCTTTAAACCGCTATAATAGAGAGTAGTCTAATTCCTTATTAAAAAAGAAGTTTCCTTCTCTAAAAAAGATATTTTCTACTTAAAATAGAATTTTCCTCTTTTAAAAAAGAATATTTCCTTTAAAAAAGAATATTTTCTCCTTTAAAAAAGAATTTTCCTCCTCTAAAAAAGAACTATTCTCCTCTAAAAAAGAATTATCCTCTTCTAAAAAAGAATTATTCTCCTATAAAAATATAATTATCTCCTTTAAAAAAAAATACTTCTTATCTAAAGGATATTCCTCTACTATTAAATTTAGAGCTTTAAGGCCCTCTAAGGTTTAGTTAATACTGAGATAGTTCTTCTAGTTCGAGTCGATACTATATTATGTAAGTAGAAGCTTTACTACTGTCTTACGTCCCTTCTATATAGCCTATAACAGCGGCGTCCGACCCTTATTGTCCTTGAACAGATTAATGCTGTATTATACAAGTAGAAGCTTTACTACTGTCTTGTATCTATTCTATACAGCCTATAATAGTGGCGTCCAACCCTTATTATCTTTGAAGTTCAGGTTAATATAGTACTATATAAGTAGAAGCTTTACTACTACCTTACGTCCCTTCTATATAGCCTATAATAGCAGCGTCCGACCCTTATTGTCCTTGAAGTTTAGGTTAATACTATATTATATGAGTAGAAGCTTTACTACTGCCTCGTGTCCCTTCTATATAGCCTATAATAGCGGCGTCCGACCCTTATTATCCTTAAAGTTTAGGTCGATGCTGTATTATATAAGTAGAAGCTTTACTACTGCCTTGTGTCCCTCCTATATAGTCTATAATAGTAGCGTCCGACTCTTATTATCCTTGAAGTTCAGGTCAATACCGTGTTATGCAAGTAGAAGCTTTACTACTACCTTGTGTCCCTTCTATATAGCCTATATTAGTGGCGTCCGACCCTTATCGTCTTTGAAGTTCGGGTTAATACTGTATTATACGAGTAGAAGCTTTACTACTGTCTTATATCTATTCTATATAGCCTATATTAGCGGCGTCTGACCTCTATCGTTCTTGAAGTTCGGGTCGATACTGTGTTATGTGAGTAGAAGCTTTACTACTGTCTCGTGTCTATTTCTTACGGCCTATAACAGCGGCGTCTAACTATTATTATCTCTTGAGTCTATATTAGCTTTATACTTAACTAGTAGTTTGATAATAGCCTCATGCCCTCTTATAGTAGCCTATGATAGCGGCGTCTAACTAGAGTTAGATTTAGACTCTAGCTCGGTGCCTTTCTTGAGCAGTAGCTTGACCATCTCCTCGTGCCCTCCTCCTGCTATAAGCGATAGTAGTATATTATTCCTAGTATCCTTAGAGTCTAGGTCGATATATTTCGTAGTAAGTAGTAGCTTGACTACTCTCTCATGCCCCTTTTTCGCCGCCTATAATAATAGTATCCGTCTCTTAATATAATTACTATTATCCTTAGAGTCTAGGTCGATTCTATCCTTCATGAGAAGCAGCTTAACTACTGGCTCGTACTTGTTTTCAGCGGTATATAATAGCGGCGTGCGACTATCTTTATCTTTCTAATCCGCCTCGATATCGTCCTACTCTAGTAGTAGCCTAACTACTGTCTCGTGTCCTTTCTCTATCCTATACAATAGTAGCGTCCGACTATATAAGTCTTTATAATCTAAATTATATCCTTCGACTAATACGCCTACTATCTCTATGATTCCGAACTACGCCGTAAGATATATTCCTGTTATTTACCTTACTACTCTTTAGCTATACTATGAATTACTTTTGTAGTATTCTAGAACTATTATAGCCTAGCTATATACAGACAATTTTACTTTACTCTCTAGAAATCTAGGAATCGAAGTCTAGATGTCTATCGAAGCTTAGGTAATATAATTTCCCTAATTTTATGCTATGTAATTATAGAATAGATTCAACTATAACCTTGTCTCGAACTCTTTATCTATTAGATAAAATCCGCTTTTAAAACTACTAAATAATAAATAGGTTATATAAGTTATTATGATATCTATCTCTATGGTCAGGAACTAATCCTTCTGTCTCCGCTCGAAGAATTCCTGAGTTATATAGTAGATCAGGCGAATAACATTACTTTTTTTATTAATAGTAACTAATCTAGTATATACTAATACTATGTCCTTAATTTCAGGGAGATTCTCTTCGTTAAGATCGGATTCGCTAACTTTAATAGCGAGTATATATTAAAGCTCTAATGTTATTAGAGGTCTCTTGGTATAGGTAATCTATAGGAGTATATACTTAGTGAGTATCCTGGCATTAGTAACCTGCCTATTAATTCTATCTATAGCTTCGTAGTATACTTAATTATAGGCCTTAGATCCTTTAGGTAGACTCTCTAGTACTGTTCTAATAGCTTTAGACGATAGTTTCCTAATTAATACATCTAAGTATAGTTATATAAGAAGGAACCTAACTCGTTAACCTAGTTAACCTGTACTAATAGAAGAAAGAAATATATATCCTATCTATAGTTCTAATAATTATAGCCTTAATCTCCTTTTATAACTCTGCCCTACGTAATATAAATAAAAGTAACTTTAATATATATCTATCTAGATATCTCTCTAAATCCTTATTACTCGTACGAATTTCTAGCTTTGTACTTCTTCTTTTAAACTTTTTCCTGATCTTAGGTATAAACTGTAAAGTAACTAAGAGATTCACTGTAGTTTTAGCTTAGATATTAAATAGCTCTATAAGGAATTATTTATACTCTCTATCTAAAACTTAATACTTGTCTAGAGTATTAATAATAATAAATATTTTAGAATAGTAGGAGATAATAGACTGTAAGGCTTGCGAGACTTCACGAATTAAAGGGCGTATTCGTTTATACTAATACTACTCGTAAAGACTTTATATACTTTAAGGTACTAATAATAAGCTCTGAGTCAACTGTTTAAATAAACTCGTGAGTAGATTAACTAGCTTTTGTTTGTATTACTGTCGGAAGTTATAATAGATATACGCGATTCTAATACCAGAGTTATTATAGAACTTAGTATAGAGCTTGTTAATAATAATAGCTACGCTTATTATCTTGCCGGCTCCTGGGATACCTAGACAAAATAATGTCTAATTATTTAAATTAACCTAGCTTCGGAATTAATCTGAATTTAAGAGCTATTATCCTGTTCCTTCCTGCTGCCTACTAATAAAGTCGCTTTACTGCGGCATATAGTCAATAGGTATAAGCTAGTCGAGAATAACTTATCGATCTTGATCTTATTAGCAGCGGATTAATTGGTCTACGCCGGTTTTTATTACGGATATTATTTAGCTATCTTATATTTAGCGAAGCTAATAAAAATAAAATAAAGTTATTAACCTGTTTATTCGCTTAAGGAATGTATTAAATAGTAAGATATTAGATATAATCTAGCTTTGAAATCTGTCGATATCCTTCTGATCCTATCTAAATCTTTTCTATACTCTTCTCGACTGTCTAGTAAAACCCTTTGTATTAGGGTCTAATTCTTAATACTTATCTAGCGTCTCTTCTAGCTCTTTAAGGACTTCCTAGCAGCTCTGAATTATTTCACTAAACCTAGTCTTCTATTAGTTAAGAAGGTCTCGCTATAAGAGAATATCGTCGATATCTCAAAGAATATTCGAAAGGTTCTTAATCCTACTATATAGAAGTCAGCTTACTTATATAAGATAAATCAAAATCACTTACTTATTAGAGATAGCCCTAAACTAATCTAGTATATCGATAAAGTAAGAATAGATCCTATTAATAAGCTCGATTACTATGAGAAAGTCACTGATACTAAAACTAAAGCTTATCCTGAATTTAGAGATATTATTATTATATAAGACAAAGAGTTAGAAGCTGGAGCTAGAAATCGATATCGGTATTACTTTTAGCCTAATAAGACATTAATAGCTACTTACTGTAATACGTAATAATACAAAAGTCTATATGTATAACCTATATTACACTAAAACTCATATATAGTACTTTAAAACTTTAGGACAAAAGTAGTCTAATTTAAAAGAAGTAAGCTTTTATAACTTCTAACTAGAGGGTTACCTATAACTTAATCTACTATATCTTTATATTAGGAAATTATAGTACTATAACGAGTTCTGTTCAGGTATATAAATCTATTAAATATAGGCTAGAGTATAGTAATCAAATTAAGATAGTTATAAGAATAAAGATAGCTAGCCAGAAGTAGCTTAGTATCTTGATAAGTAGCTAGGGAATATAGTAGACTATAAATTTTTAGAAGTATTTAGGGCAGAAGCTAATTTTACTAGCGACTATACTACTAATACTTTCTTCTCTATAATCCTATATTATTTGTCCTAATCTAGACTACTACTAATACTTTTCTTCTGTTTAATACTTCCTAATCTAGACTACTACTAATACTTCCTTCTCTTAGTCTATCTAAAATTAGTTTGCTATTAATACTTCTATCCTCTAAAGCTAGTCCAAAAAATAGGCCGAATGTAATAGTAAACTTGTTATAAGTCATGTATTAGAGTCTTAAGCTTACTACTATCTTTGTCTATTAATGAGGAAAAATTAGGTTATAGCTAGCGCTAGCTTCTAGCTTAAAGACTATTTCAAAACTAGGTTGTGGCTAGTGTTCTGATTTTACTATCTGTAGTTATAAGTTTGTGCTAGGTAAAGTTGTACAATTTTATACTATGTAGTAGTTTTGTACCGCCTAGGCCTGGGCTACTAAGCTACAACCAGCTTAAGCTACAACTAGCCTGGGCTATAACTAGCCTGGGCCACAAACTATCCTAAGCTACAAACTATCCTAGGCCACAAAACTATCCTGGGCTATATACTATCCTGGGCTACTATCCTGGGCCACATACCATCCTGGGCTATATACTATCCTAGGCTATATACTATCCTGGGCTACATACTATCCTAGGCTATAAACTATCCTGGACTAGTATAGGCTACTAACCTGAGCTATAACTAGCCTAGGGAACCTCGACTAAGACTTATAGCCTCGTTAGTAGCCTTGTACGTAATAAGCTTATAATTAGAGATAACTCTTTTATAAGATTACTCTCTTCTTTTCCTTCCCTAGCTTATTATCCTTATTATAAGATAATTACTTATAGAAACAGGATTCCTCCTTGATATAGCCTGTATGTGCCGTTATATATTTCGCTATATATTTTACTACTAACTCAGAAGCCTTAAGTAACAAAAGTCAGATTAAAGTTATTTCTAGAATTTGTCTTTTTGATTTTAGTTTTTGTTTTCAGACTCTTATTTTCTTATAATAGATATATTTAAGTTACGTGACTAATATACTACGACCTCTTATTTAATACTACTTAGTATAACTATCTAATTATATATAATAAGTACTATATATTATATTTAGATTAGGTCTTATAATTTTCTAAAATTAACTTATAGTCTAGCTTATTTAATACTTAGCGGCTATATAATATACATATATTAGTATAGAAACTACTAATTAATATATTAGTTATAGGATACTTTTGCCTGTATTTGAAAGTCAAAAGGCGTAGATACTTGAATTATAGTCTAACTAATGTTGGCTTAAGCTACCTGTATAAAGGTACAGGTAAAAAAAAACCGTATGCTATCTAAGGTTACTTCAGCGTTACTTTAGCGACTATTGCGTAATTTATAGGCCTCTTATCGCTAATTTTCAGTGATTACTGCCTTTGTAAACCCTAAACTACAACACTAAATTAACCCTTAGCCAGGAATATAGGGTATCTAATAGGCTACTAAGGACGGTATATAGTTTTTTTTGGCCTGTACCTTCGTACGTTATTTTAACCCAGTTAAGTAGTTCGCTACAGAGGAAATAACTTAATAATTATACTAAGATAATAGTATTATATAGTATAATTAACCCTACTTCGTTAATTACAAGTTATATTGTATTTCTTAACCTATTACTACTAGATTCTTTTTTTCAATTAACTAGGATATGTCTTTTCGGACTACTAAATCCACAAATAATAAAAGGTGATAAAAACTAAAATAGCTTATAGTAATATTATACGTTCTAGAAGATTCTATAGTAACCTTTTAGTAAGAACTAGTACTTAAGCCTTTACTAACTTCTATGTCTCTTAAGGATAGATTTAATAACTTATTATAAATTTAACTTAGTGTACAAATAAGAGTTTGCTACCTTTAAATATAGAATAGATTCGTTTCCGAAGTCTTCTTCTTTTAACTTTATGAAATACTTACTATAGTAGACTATTGATACTCTCTGTAGATAGCTAGAGCGTGATCAAAGCACGATTTCTTATTACTTTGATTATTATTCTTTTATTTGTTATTCTTTCCTAGAGGTAGTTCAACGGGTTACTAGCTGTAATTATTTAATAACTCTAGTAGTAACTCCTACAGAGAATAATTAGGATAGTAAGCCTACTATAGCTGATTCTAGGGCGATTACTGATTAGGTAGGGTCAAGTAATCGTGACTTAGACCCGAGAGCTTACTATAATGTAACTTTTACTACTAATAACGAAGGTCTAGATAACTATCTATAATAACCTCTAGATAGATAGATAGGAGATATTAATTTGGATAACTAGTCCTGCCTTGATATTATGACTATTGGTAGTAATCTGTAGGCTATACCCGTTAACTCTAGTAAGTATAAACAGAGAAGCCCCTCCCTGTTACTATACTATAGATAACTAATATAGACTTTATAGTAGCTTTTACCTGTTATTCCCCGGCTTAATAATATAAGTACTGAAAGTAAAAACGTATAGTGTCCTACGAAGTAAATAGCTTAATATATTAGGAACTAACGAGTAAGATAAGCACTGAGTCTATACTCTCTTCAGATATATTAGATAAGATTAATAAGATTACTAGGCCAGAAATCCTTACTATATTATAGTACTGCCTTTGTGTAAGGAGAGAGTTACTTTCGAATCAAGTACTAAAGGATATAGCAGAGACAACTAGCCCCTTAGACGCTAGTATTAAAGTATAACTATTAAGATATCGACTTTAATATTAGAGAAGAATCAAAGGGACGAATAAATATGAATAACTAGCTGAAATCCTATGATGGTTTTACTAGGTAAATATAATTGGCCTATATCTCTAGGAGAAAGCTATACGAAAGCTAGTAAAGAGAAGATATATAAGAAAGAGAGGTAGAAACCGAGATACTTTAGATAAGCTTTAAAAATCCTTATATAGTATTTATATTAACTTCCTCTCCTAAGAGGAGGAGGAATATATCTTTAATATAGTACTAGCGTTAGGACAATAGTAGGTAAGATTAGTAGAATCTTTTAGCTGCAGTATTTTACTCTTAATACCTTAAGATCTATTAGATAAAGAGTAAGTTTATATTATTTTCTCTATTTCTTTTTATAGCTATATCTATTCTCTTGTTAATTACTAACTTCGTTATAGCCTTTAATTACTAAAGCTATCTCAAATAGATTCCCTAGTGAAATATTTGGATTCTTTTAAGCTATCTTTAAGGATTAATATCTAGGGCCTTATATTAATTCTTCTGCTACTAATCGAAGGCTATAGCTTACTAAATTAGCGGCTAAAGCTTAAAATAATATTTAAGAGTTAGATTATATCTAGAGAATATATAGCTTGACTATTAGGAGATTTACTTAAGTACTCTAATAGTAATTATATATCTTTTCTAATAGAGTATACTCTTACTGATTTATCTTAGTCTAGTACTAACACTTTACTATCTTCTCTTAGGGATCCTAAAGGAGAGGCTAGTATCTATATCTTACTAGACAAGATTAACTATAATAACCCGGGAATTAAATTATATATAGATTATTTATACCTTATATCTCCTCTAGATAGGAAGATAGACTAGATAGAGGAGGATTTCTTTTAAATAAATAATCGAATTAGTATAGTAATTTTTCAAAAACCTTATATTATTATCTCTTTAGTAGCTAATAATTAATATTAAAGAGTAAATTAGATAGGGAGACAGATTCTACCTAGCTGAGTATAGAGTAGGGGGAATATATTAGGTGATATAAGCGCTAGCATTATACTGTACAATAGGTACTAAGAGTATCTAAACCTCGTTTAGATATACCTAATCGCAGAATATAATTATATTAGAATAGCTCTAGTCTTTTAGCTAGTACTTATCTCTAGAAGCTAATTTACTTATATTAAAGTTAGGAGAAAGGTTAGTTAGCGCTTACTTTATATTATTATACTGTATCTATAGTAATCTAATATGTAGTTCCTTGACTTGACTAGTTATACTTAAACTACGAGGATTATGAGTGGTTCTACTAGGCTAGACATAGAGCTAATTTTAGTCTAGTTGGCGTGGTGCCTAGCTAGCGCAGGAATACTGGAACGCTAATTCCTAACTGACATTATATATATCAGGGATATTAATGTACCTCTCAACGTCTATACGTAACGTTTAAACATTGCCTGTATATTATATGTACGCTAACTTGATATTACGGCTATAGCTCTCGATTTTGGAAAGTTCGTAGTAATAACTTTATTAGAAGCAGATATAACTTTTGCTGTTCCTTTACTCTAGTTATATATTGAACCCGTCTAAATTATACATTAAATACCTAAATAGATACTTATTAGTGATACTAAGTGATCTAGTCCAACTGTGCTGAGGCTATGTAGGCCTAGTCTAAAACAACCTAGATCAGCTGACAGGAGAGTCCTGTATTTGAAATAGTCTTTAGCTATTAATCCTTTAGCTATTAATCCTTTAGCTATTAATCCCTTAGCTATTAATCCCTTGGCTATTAATTCTTTAGCTATTAATTGAATATACCTAGACGAATTATAGAAGAGTATCTTGGAACTATAATTCTACTAGACAGCTTAAATTATAGAAATCAAATAATGTAAATACAAATCTATCTTCCTATAACCCGGAATTTAACTAAGAGTATAGAAAACAGATAGGATAGCCCTTATATATAGTTAAGTAGTCACTTAGTATTATAATTCTTATAAGAAAAAAATAGATCTAATAGTACTACTTTGTATTTTAGTTCCTTATTTAACTATGTCTATAATATAACACTAAGATTCAAAGATACTTCTATTTACTACTAAATAGTATAAAGAGCTTCTTTAAACTTAGAATAATATAGGCCATACTCTGATTTCTATAGGATATACTATACCTCTATTCTGAGGAATTAATATTACCTCTAATGCTCTTTATAGAGGCTAGACTTATAATAGTCTATTCTATAATCGTTACCTATACGCTAGAAACCTATTAATCGCAGAATTAAGTCCCTCTTGTATTATAATTCCTAAAGTACCCTTAGCAAGAGTATTTAATAATTAATAGATTATTAAAGTTAATCTTAGCTAGAAGACTATCTTCTCTACTAGCGGATATAGACTTAACCTTATAAATAATAACTATCGGAATTTGTTTTACGGAATTAGGACGAGCTTAGCTAGTAAAGACGAAGGAGCGGACAGTTATACTTCCTTATATATAAATAGAGATCTAATACTTAACTTAGTAAGTACTTAAGAAAGCTTATTAATATTAATAGAGTCTAATAATATGCGCTTAACTATACTAGCCTTTGGGTTAACCCTGTGTATACTAAGCTCTACTCTTGTATTTAGTATACTAGGCTTTAGCTTAACTACTATATCTATATTCTATTACTTAGTTATACTAGGTAATAGATCTTTTTCTTTTGCTCTTTTAGGCCCTTTAGCTCTAGCTTTAGATCGATTTAGGGGGCTAAGGAAGCCTGATCTAGGGTCTAGAATACCTGTACTAAACTCAGCTACTTTAGCTCTATTAGGACTTACCTTACTCGTAACTAAAGGTAGCTATTCTATATTTAGGGCTACTAGTCCTATAATAGGAAATATTTTCGGTATTTAACTATCTTTAAAGGCTTCTTTTACTCGCAGTACGAGCTCTATACTAACTTTACTATTGGCTCCTAGTTTATTTAGTTCGTTATAGCCGGGAGATAACTAGATACTAGAAGAGATAAATACCCTTGTCTCTAGCCTACTTAAAGATAATACTACCTCTTTATTTTCGAATAACTACTTATATATTTATAAAGTTTAGATATCCTTATTAGCTACTCCTATATCAGATAGCTAAAATAAGTCTTTTATTACTATATATAATTTAGTACTCTCCTTAGTCGAGAATAAAAAGTATTAGTATATATCTAAAATTAGTAATAATCTAGTGATAAGGTTTGCCTACGTTTAATTAATACAGGCTATTAATACTATTAATAAAGCAGCTACAGACGCTAGTAAACTATACAGGAATTCTTATAGTAAGGTAACCCTTGCTATTAATATCTACCTTTGGGCTAAATACCCGTCTTTAAATATAGAGAAGTTAAGCTCTAAGCTGTTATAGTATATAGTTACTAGATAGCGTTAGTATGATCTTATAGGTCAATTACCTATTATACTCTCTATATACTTATATAAAGCTTATAAGATTGTATAAGTAACTCTTCTCGACTGCTATATATATCCCTTGAAGGCTAACTTCTCAGAAGCTAGTAGTGCTCTAATAAGCCCGCCAAGTTAAAGGCTCTAGTAGCTAAGGTCTAACAGATCTACCCCGAACTTATTTACGTCTTAGTTAGTCTTATAGAGTATAGAGATTTACTGATTAAATTTAGTATATATAATATCTACTAGATTAAGGATATTATTATAAAAACAAGGAATACTTTGTAATTAGAGAAAGGTATAAGTTAGTACTTAATAGAGGAGAGAGGTCTTAGTAAATAAGAATTATTTATTCCTTAACTTAATTATAATATCACTTTATTTTGTAATATCAAAGAGTTAATTCTTGACTTGCTATATAATTATTATAGCGAGGCCCTCTCTTTACTATAATTCAATAAAATTTATATAGTAATTACTTCAAAGACAAAAAATCTATATTTCAATTTGTCTGACTCTAATACACGCTTGCGGCAGAGAGCTTAGGACTACTGAAGCTACTAAGGTAAATACCTAAAATCTAAGAACTAGATATATAAATCATCTTTATATAATTCAAAACTCTCTATCGAGAAACTAAATCAGGGTAACAAAACATGTCTTTATACTATAGAAAACTATATAAGCGCACGATTTCGTATATTCCTTTCTAATTAATATCTAATAATATTTTGTATCCGGTATTTAAAGCTGCAAATATCAAATACTTCAAAGATATAGTACAACATTGCCTCTAAGCCATACGCCAAAAACCTATCTTAGATACTACCTATAGATATAGGAGATAGTTATACTGAATAGAAACATATTACTATAATAAGACCTAATACCCGAGGAGATAATTCTTATTACCTAGAGTTTAATAAGAGATAATATAACTATATTCTTAATAGAGAATTATCTATAAATTTATAAAGACTAATAGTTATTACTCAGGGAAACGTCTTTAGTATATATTAGTAGTAGTATTAATATTTCTATAGTTATATAATTATATATTTTAGGGACTATAATTCTAAGTAAAGATACTCTTGCTCTAATATTAAGACTTATATATACTAGATTAGTACGAGTAATTAAGACTCTTAAAGATAAAGCTACCGCGGATAGACTAGCAAGTAAAGTACCCCGGAATTATAGCTATTATAATATAAGTATTATTATTAATAACTACCTTGATTTTAAAGGTATAGCTTTAAATAGGAAGTTAGCTAGAACTCAGTTATTAT
The DNA here is from genome assembly GCA_002803225.1 of Gamarada debralockiae. NCBI lineage: Eukaryota > Fungi > Ascomycota > Leotiomycetes > Helotiales > Hyphodiscaceae > Gamarada > Gamarada debralockiae. The sequence goes on along the minus strand of NXFV01000664.1, from coordinate 10,077 downwards.
AGCTTACTAATATTAGCCGGCATATATCTTTACTTACTAGACTATTACCTCTACTTCTTTACATCTATTTAGAAATAGTAGATAAGATTATATATATACTTCCTCTTCTATTACTAATATAGCTTACTTAAGACTAAACTTATAAAAGAAAGAAGACTAAAATAATAAGACCTAGCTTAACAGCTATAGTTACCTAGATCTAGTAAAGCTCTCTTAAACTAGTTCAAATGTCTATTAACCTTATTAAAGACAGTGGATTAGGGATAAAATAGAGTATAAAACACAAAATCTATTCTCAGGTTAATACTTTACTAAAGAGCTAGTTTTGTATAGTCTATATCGTCTATATCCTCTAATTCGTGTCCTCTATTTCATATATCTTATCTATTTCGAGGATATCCTCTGTTTCGTATATATCCTCTATTTCGTATATATCCTCTATTTCGTACGTCTCCTCTATTTTGTATATTTCCTTTATTTTGTACATCTCCTCTATTTTATATATCTCCTCTATTTCATATATCTCCTCTATTTCATATGTTTCTCTACTTTATATATCCTCTATTTTATATATCTCCTCTATTTTATATATCTCCTCTATTTCGTACATCTCCTCTATTTCGTATATCTCCTCTATTTTACGCTTCTCCTCTATTTTATATATATGCCCTCTATTTTATATATATCCTTTATTTTGTATATCTCCTCTATTTCATACGTATCCTCTATTTTGTATATATCCTCTATTTCATATATCTCCTCTATTTCGAGTATATCTTTTATTTCGTATATCTCCTCTATTTTATATCCTCTATTTCACGCGTCTTCTCTATTTATATATCTCCTCTACTTTATATATATCCTCTATTTCATATACTATATTTTATCTAATACTTTATTTCGTCTATTTTATCTATCTCCGCTATATTATCCCTACTATCTATATTAACTTATTTTAGTACCTATTTTCTATTAAGCCTAGGGTCTATTATTAACCCTCTTATTCCGGAGCTAGTATGAGAATTATAATTAGCTTATAGAGACCTTAAAGCCCTTGACCTTAAAACCTTAGACTATCTAAGTACTAGAAATAGCTTCCTTGAAAGTAGATAGCTATAATTAGCTTAAGAGTTAAGTACTAGAAACGTCTCCCTTAGTAGTAATCCCTTAGGAGTAACTCCTTAAAGATAGATAGTAATAATTTACTAAGAGAATAAGGTATAATCTAGATAAGAAGCTTACTATAGGTTTAGAAGAGGTAGTAATAAAAAGTAAGTATCTATTCTTTCGGGCTTCAAAAGATTTTATCTAGACTTACGTTAAAGATTATATACCTTCGCTACTAAAGCCTAACTTTTAGTATCTAGAATCTAGAATCTTTATTTAAAGTATTCTTTTATAGATTTCTAGTATTAGTATTAAGATACTAGTAAGCCTAAAAACAAAAATAACTATTTCTAGTATTTAATATATATTACTTATCTTACTTTTAATCTCTAAAGAATAATCCCTTAATTTATTATAGCTATCTAACTACCTAAAAGAAGAAGTAAAAGGTTAAGTAGAAGGTAGTCTACCCTAATTAATAAGGCCTATAAGCTTATAGAGTTCTATAATATTAATATAGCCCTTATTATCTATAACTATAAGACAAGCTATTACTTCACTTATAATTCTATTAATCTTAAGTCTTAGCTATTATCTAAAGAGCAAATTATAAGTTACTAGCTATAGTTTTAAAGATCTTAAAAGAGACTACTAATAGAGAGTTAGTAATTATTATATCTAGTACTAGTGAACCTGCTTTTATACGATATAGAAGCCAAGTATAGGAAACTCAAACATTATTCTAAACAGGATATAAATAGAGAGTAGTAGTAGATGTAGAATAAATAATAATATAAACTATTTACTATTTTAAATATTAAATATTATCTATCCCTAACTATAGTCTATCTAAGTATATAATCTATCCCTAAGTATAGTCTATCTCTAAGTATATAATAGTACTAGATTAGTTCTAGTATAAGATTAATTATAGTACTAGAACTAACCTAATACTATTACCTATCTAGTACTAGATAGATAATAGGAAATATTAGTAGAACCTCCTCTCTTTAGTTCCTATTACTAAGTGAATTAACCTCTAGAGGTTATTAACTTATACTTTTATAGCGGTACTAATTATATATTTAGCTTTACTTAAGTAATATCTCTTTCTAAGCTTAGAGGAGAATTATCTATAGAGGAGATTATTTCTTAAGGGAGAGATTATTACTTAAGAAAGAGGTCATTTCTTAAGGAAGAGGTTGTTTCTTAATAAGGGAGTAGGTATTATTATCAAGGACATAGAGATTATAAAGACTATAAAGTAGACCTAAAGGCTAGATTTAGAGTATAAGTAGAAATAGACGTATTAATAAGGAGATTATAGAAGTATAGTATAAAATAGTATCGATATAGATTAACTACCTAAATATAGTTAAGGCTAATATCCTATAATAGATTTGAAAACCTTACTTTATATAATAGTCGAAGAGATAATTAACAATCGCTATTCTCTCGCTAATACACCACTATCTATTTACTATACTAATACTACTAGACAAAGATCCTATAGCTAAGAGTATAATAAGACTTATAAAAACTCTAGTGACTTTATAGTTATCCTTAGGAGAGGATATATATCCGCTTTACTTAAACCTTTAATATCTACTATATAAACTATAATACAAATCTTAATTAACTAATTACTAGTACTATACCTACAGTACTCTAGAGGGGGGATTATAGGTAAGAAGTAGACTTCTTCAGTATATAGATATAGTAATAAGAAAACTAGATTAGTGCCGGCTACTAGTTAAATATATTGCAGGATTATATAGTCTACTAGTAAACTTTAAGCTAGAGATTAAATAACAAAATAATCCCTATTTCTAAAGGTTTGAGATTACTATATTAATCGATAAAGCATCTCTTGGGGACTTGCTATACTAAGTCCTAAAAGAATAGTATTAATCCAATCTTCTTATTCTAAATCACACCGTTATTATTATAGTAGATTTACTAGGATAGTCTCTCTTATAAGATTCTAATTCAGTTAAATCTATTATATTCTTTTAATATTATCTAGATTATATTAGACAAGTAGCTATTAGAGAAAATAAAGATAGATACCTTACCTATATAATAGAATAGACTATATCTCTAAAATTATTCCTACTAACCTTTAGGATAATAACAGGATAGTCATATCTATCTTCTTAGAGCTCCTGATTAGAACAGAACTATCTAATATATTTAATACTTTTATTATTATCTCCTTTACTTAGGAGCTAGACTATATATCCTACCCTTAAGTACTATACTTTAATATTTAGCCTCAGGTTCTAATTATTTAAAGATAACAGTTGTATAGCTGCGTTTCCACTAATCTCGTAGCTGATATATATAGTAGGTATTAAACCTAACCCCTATAGGACAAAGGGACATTGAAGTTTAACCGCGAATATACTATTAGTAAAGATATTAAACAAGATTATAATATAACTTAACCTAGTAGATCTAGTATTATATATAAATAAGTAAGTTATAAATTCCTAAACTATAGAATTCGTCCTTCTAATAAGTTATTATTTCCTAAATATTATTTAGGAATTTACTGCTTGCCGCCAACTTAGATTTACTAAATATAATTCGTTCCTATAACTATGCCCGTATCCTACTTTATCTAGCTATAATATCTATAGTAATACTAGTAAACTATTCAGTACTATTTCAAGATAACAGGCTATAAACAGGTATTTCTATACTATTAGGTATCATTAGATAAGCAGGACTAAGTCTATAAGGTCTCTCTAGATAGTTCTACTGTCAAAGAAGTCTTTAAACCATCCGACTAATAGATTAATAGTATCTTCTAGTTATATAAGTCTCCTATAAAATCTATAATAAATAGACTACTAAGTTAGCTCTTATCTATTACTATTAAGTCGAGATATATTATAAAGGAGATATATCCTCTAATCCTATTATTATACTCGAAGATAGCTCGTCCGTTACTATTATATTTAATACTAATACCCTGCCCTAGAGTCCTCTACTAGAGAAACGTTCTTAGCTAGACCTTTATATAGAAATAGTAATATAGGGCTTAAGCAGAAATAAAAAGAGCTCTTTAGTAAGATATTAAGATAGATCTTATTAGAATTCCTCTAAGATTAACTTACTTAGACTCTCTAATAATCTTAACTACTTTACTACTATATCTTAGGATATCTCTAGTCTAGAGGAAATTCTATTACCTTTAAAGTCTACTATAATCAAAGAGTATTTCCTATAACTAAATAATAATATAACTCTTATAAATAGCTATCTACTAGTTAAGAGCTTAATCTCTACTATTAAGAAGAATCTGTAGTATATCTCGCCAGCTCTAGAGACGTTCCTAACTAATAAAAAGACAGATCTTACTATCTCTACTAATAAGTTAGTAACTATAGAGACTATAACAGGATTAGTAAGCTCTATTATCTTAAGCTTATTACTTAAGATAGATATATAGCCTGAAGGCCTAGAGTAAACCTACTCTCCTGTAGCTTATATATATCTAGTGAGTATAGTCAAACCCACTAATAGTACACTAAGCCTAAATACTAGTAGATATACCTTTAAGATATCTTAGTAGACCTTACTTAATATACTAGATCAGACAGTAACTTATTACCCGACTTCGCACGATTCAACAATAAGATTACTCTTAATTACATTATAAATAAAATATATACTAGTTTCTAAAGAGATAAAAGAGTTATACCTAGATAGCAATACTATACTAACTATATCAGATATACTTTAGATATACATAAAGTATTATAAGAAGACAGCTAACTTCTAGGACAGAAATTACTTAGTTATAAAGGTACTTAAGAGTATAGGTATAATTATAGAGCCTCCTATAGATCTAATAGCCTATTTTGATCTTATTATATAAAATAGAGTAAAGGAGGAATTAAAAAAGGACTAAGTAAGTCTTGAAAGTCTTTAGATAAGTAACTTATAAAAGAAGACTTTTCGATATAACTATATTATAAAGCTAATAGAGGCTAATATTCAAACGTATTATAGGGAAAATCCTAGGTTAGTAGCTAATACTAGTTAGGCAGAGATAGAAGCTATAAAGGAACTTATTAATATTATCTCGAAAGAAAGAAGTAAAGAGAATTACTAGAAATATTATTACTTTTAGAAGTTCCTTTATAATATATATATAAAAGAGGCAAATAATAAGATAAAAGACGCTAAAGCCTATATACTAAAGAATAGTTTAAAATACATTCTCCTATTCTAGATAAAGGGATTTAATAGATATTTCTTTAATAAAACAAAAGATTTGCTTTAGATAGTAAGGAAGTAGAATCAAGTATACTACCCTTATATAAAGGAAATATAGATAAGAGTACTTACTAAGCAAGCTAATAACTTCTCTAGTAGTACTAATTTATACTAGATAGTTATTAAGAAGGCATTGAAAGTCCCTCTAATAAACTAGGTAAACGGATCACGAGTACTAAATTAAGAAGAATAGTAGTTGTACCTAGTGAGCTTCGACTATATATTATAGCCAGATAAGCTATCGTTATAAAGCACTAGAGAAGTCCTTCGAGATGGTATTAACGGCTAATCGGAGTATAATAATACTATCTATATATATCTTATTCCCTATAAAGGCCTCCTAAATAGAAAGCGAAAGCTCAATAGAAGTCCTACCTCTTAGATAGTTGTATCTCTATACCTAGTTATCCTGATATTACTAGGGGACTTCCTTAGTATTATATCAGAACAGCTGTAATATACCCTAGGGCTTAGATATTCTACTAAAGCTATCTAAGGACCTAATCCTAAGCTATAGCTTGATTTCTTGAAGATTACTAGTAAACTTAGCTATATAAGGTTAATAGACTTGAGTACTAAGGCCAATGTTACTTTGATCTAGAAAAGGTATAAAGACTAGTATAGTATAAATTAGCGAGTTAAGGTCATAGCTACTAAAGAGATCTAGTCTTTTAAAGAACTTATCCAGCCTAATTATAACTCTATAAGAAGCTATTTTTAATAGGCCGCTAATATTAGAGCTAGGTCTATTTCAGTACCTAGCTAGGATATAGGAGGAGCTATAGCATTGAACTCGTACTCTCTTTAAGTACTGTTTTTATTATAGATATATTTTAAGGAGTTAGTTTATTAGACTAGAATATAATTTTGTAATAATATCGATTATCGCCTTATCTATATTATTAAAACTATTAAAAGCCCTCAAATTAGTAAACATCCAAAACATACTCCTATAATAAAATACTAGCCTATATCTACTAATCTTAAATCGGCTTTAATATACCAGAAATAGAAGGAAAGCCTAAAAAGATTAATAAATATATACTATTTAGTAACTATTTATTTTTTAGTAAATACTCAGTAAGGGATAACTATTCACTCTGTAGTAAATATTTAGTATTTAGTAAGTACTCACTAGAGGGTAAATATTCACTCTATAGTAAATATTCACTGTTTAGTAAGTACTCACTAGGGAGTAACTATTTGCTCTCTAGTAAATATTTATTGTTTAGTAAGTACTCACTATCTAGTAGATATTCACTATAAAATCCCGGGCCGTTTTCTTATTAGATTACGAATAAAGTATCGTTAATAATAGACTACTTATTAGCTAGTGACTTTATATATCTCTAGAGGATATATTTCTAAGTACTTACTTAAAAAATTATTCCTATTATTCTAGAATATTCTATATAATAATAATTATATAATAAGGATATTTTCTAGCGAAGTTATATAATCTCCCGAATTTCTATACTCTTTTAAAATATATATTTTAGCTATTTTATATATAATAGGGCCGTATAATTTAAATTTAGTATTACTTAATTATATATAAGATATTAATAGATAGAACTAGTTAATAAGATACTAAATTACTACTTATAATAAGTATAGTAATATAGAGTACAAGTTAGTAAATTAGGAGATAATAGGCTTAATAAATCTATAACAGGTAAGATGAATAGTAGTACTAAAACTTAGGCGGATACTAGAATATTTAGATATTAATTAATAGAAATTATTTTAGTGTAACTAAAAGTTTAGCCTCAGAAAAGCTATAATTGCCTAAAAGCAGTAGTATACCAGCTTGCTCTCAGGATAGTAATGGCCTTAAGAATATACTCCTAAGGCCATAATAATCCCAAGGCCCTAGGAGACGTAAGAGCGCTGGCCTTATACCTACTATAGCCTCAAGAATATACTCCCTAAGACTATAATGATCTTAAGGCTACAAGAGGCGTAAGAGCGCTAGCCTTACGCTTACTATAGCCTTAAGAATTTTATAATCCAAAAGAGGCACCTAAGCTAGTTCAGCTACTAAAGAACTATAGAGTATATATAAGAAGTTAGTATACTGAAATCCAAGGAGACTGTTTTAAGTACTCTAACTATACAGTAGGTATAAGTATACATAGAAGACTTAAGACTTAATACTAGGAGAAAGAGGAAGGAAGGATTAATAGGGGGCAGGATAATAGGATAAATCACCTACTCTATAATTATTAGTAGTATCTTTAAAGTATAATCGAGCAAGGTATACAGCTACAAGTATCTAGAAATGGACCCCGCTAAAAATAATTAACTTAAAAACCAGTGATACTTAATTCGCCTTCTACTATAGTAGCTTACTTTACTTACCTTATATAGGAAATATAGTACTACTTATAGTACACAGGAGCAGCTTAGAACGGGTTCCTAAGGGGGGTCAGAAGGGGACTTTAAAAGGTAGATATAGTTCCTATTAAGGCTCTAGAATATAAGGTACTAGGGTTATTTACCTTAGATACTTAATCCCTATATAACAAGATTCTAGGCGGGAAGATCTTTAGTAGCTTTAGCGCTTAAGAACACGCAGTTATATATAAGAATATCCTTATATTTAAAGGTATTATACTATCTTTATCTATATTTTTTTAAGATATCTACCTTTTAGAAGATTATGTTACTAGTATTAAGTTACTAGTTATAGTTAATCCTAATTAAATGTACTTAGGAGACTTTATTAAAATCTCTAGTTAAGGATTTACTTAATATTAGGTATAATTTATAGCTCTTATAAGAAAATTTATAAGAGAAATAGTTTCTTATAAGAAGATTCTACTTAAGAGAAAATTCCTATAAGAAAATCCTACTTAAGAGAAAATTTATAAGAGAAATAGTTTCTTATAAAAAGAGTCTGCTTAAGAGAAAATTCTTAAAAGAAAACTTTACTTAAAAGAAATATAGACTTAAATTTAACCTTAATAAGGATTAGGGGCTAAATATAAGATAGTATAATAGAGATCTTAAAATTAAAGAAAGTAGTTAGTATACTTTCTAATATAGCTTACTAAGGTATTCGTATAAGCTTCGTCTAAGAGATATCTTCTATTTATTAGTCTTACGCCTACTCTTTAGTTATAATCTTCTCTACTATTATAAACTCACTTATCTTTGTCTTAGTAGCTATATTAGTTCTAAGTAAGAGTTATTTTATCTTATGAACTTTCTCTTAAGATAAATTTTCTTATAAGAGTTATAGGAAAATACTAGGTATTTAGTTTAAATTAAGATAGGCTATTATATTTTGAGTTTAGGAGTAGTATAGCCCGAAATCCTATTGTATTATATAGTAGCGCCGATTAAAGAGGCTTGTAGCAAACTAGCTTAGGCATAATATTATTAGTAACTAGTGGGATATAGGGCTCCGATTTAAATAATTTATATATTTTTTCTTAATTTATTATTCAAATTCAAATAACCTCCTGAAGCCTTATATAATAAAAACGAACTTAATTTATAAATTAATTTATAAATTAAATAAATAAAATTACGTAGGAAGTAAGTTACTTAGCTTAAAAATTTAGCCCCGTGACTTAAAAAAAATACCCCTAGAAATAAATCTTTAACTTGAATATTAATAATACCTTTCTAATACTTAATTGGCCAGCAAAGTCGAACTCTCAGCCTGTACAAGGCGCTGGCTATGAACCTTCGATTGCAATATTATCGGAGAGCTGATGAGAGACCAGCGCATTTGATAGAGCTGTAGTTGTGTATTGAGGCGGTCGCCAGGCCTTGCCCACCTGTCCTCCGGTAAAGCGTGGGCAACACAGAACAGAGGACTACCATCAAAATGAGTATGAAAACCATCTGACGCACGATTACTTGACCTAGGAAACAGGCCCTCGATTGAATCGACGTGGAACCGATGCCTAGTCGTGCGAGATAGGATACCTCTAGGGTAGCGATGCAGAGTTTTCACTAGATAGTATTCACGGCGCATAGCGACACGAGTCGCCTGAAGGACCTATCGAAGCTCTCGTTAATCGACTACAATCGAAGCTCTAGTTAATTGAACAAAAACAGATATTGTGGGGTATCAGATATTAAGCGGCGGGGAGCCGGTATAGGGAAGGATTCTAGGGGGACGATATACGCTGCAATACTCTGTCTTGGATAGCAGAGTCCCTAGTACACTATACGGAGGAACTCTACTATAAAGGCAAGCTTCTATACAATAGCAAAGCGCTGGCGGTTTAGCAGGCTTACAAAGAAGGGATTGGGAGAACTAGCAGAGCAGGCTATATAAGGACGGGCATAGCAAGTAGGGAGAACGGAAGCTCTACCTTGGTTAGTAGGAGGGAAATACTATACTATGCTGCCTAGCTAGGGGTATAGCTAGAGTAACTCCTGCGAGACACGGTCGGCTCTGCTGTAGGGAGGAGAGATCTAGCAGAGTAGCGCGAAGTGGTTCACAGCTATAGGGCGCAGTATATAATAGGGGCTACTAAGCTAGAACGGAAAGGCTAGCTATGAGACCCTCTATATAGCTCGAGAGGACGGATGCGCGTGTCGGTCTACAGGGAGAGTATATAGGGCAGCTGGTATGGTGTGCTAATGTAGGCTTAAGGAGCAAACAGGGCAGAGAGCGCAGGGCTACTGTGCTCTCGAAGGCAGAAGGACTTGTGAGCTAGCTTA